>LGRX02028443.1:0-42196 GCA_001247695.2 Cymbomonas tetramitiformis
GCATACGAAGTTGTGACCGACCGTCCGTCCGACCGTCCGACCGTCCGACCCGCGTCCGACCGTCCGACCGGGGTTTATAGTAGGTTTAGGTATTATATTTTCTCCCGGTTCATCCGTAGAAAGGCAACTTGAGAACTCAGATACGATAATATGCTCGATGGATATAGCGCTTGGGTATCTATCGACCACTGTACTGTTACGTAAGCGCGGTCACAACGAGCGAGCTAAAGGAAACGATGTGTGTATCGCGGCGCAAAGAGCGCGGGTGGTGGAAGGCATCGAACCTCCGGGGCCGCGCGCTCTCCGTGCCTGGCGGGGCGCGGAGCACATTCACACTCGCTGCCCCATGACGCGGCATCATCGTTGTGCTACCGTGCTCGGATCCGCATAACGTGTGTGGTGCGCGACGGGTGGTCCGCGTCACTCCCTTAAGGTGGTGAGCGCCTCGATGGCAATAAGATGAAACGTTCAGTGGGTAGGGATTCTCAAGGGCTCAAGGTCTCAAGCAGCTCAAGTAGTCAAGTAGACTAGTGACACTACGATGCCGGTGTCACCCCCTTGGTTCTCCAACCGTTGTGGTGCACGTGTCATTGTGACGGGAAGACTGCGGGAAGCGATTGTTTCGTTTCTCGTTTCGGATTAGATACATTGATCAAACTCACGTTACACCCCGGCATCCCGCTAGCGGAGTTGCTTTGTTTTGTGGCGACCGCATCCCGTCGTCGCGATATGCGCGCGCGGATGCATTATGCGGCACCGTGGCAATGGCATTGCACTCAACCATCTCAGCACGCACGAACGCGAACACGGGCCCGCACACTCTCGGACTCCGAATTTGCGAATTTCACGACTTGGTCACCAATTCATAGGAACTAGTGTGTATGCAACATCGCAAATGCTAGGGGACAGCCGCCCCCGCCAGGGATGTCGCTGGGCTTCGTTCCTTGTGTTGAAGGGGTGACAGGAGACCAGAGGTTCCTGACCAGAAATTCACCACCTCGTGAGAGTGTGGTGGGGATTGGATATAGTTTTCAACCAGCAATTGACGCGTCTCGGTTACACCTCATAAACTGCGTCATTGCCCCAAGCGCAAAGATGAGGAGCTGGCGACGTCATCCGCACTTATTTCCCCATGGGATGCGTCACTCTTATGGGAGGCCGACTGACCCTCGCTGGGTCCAGGATGGATGCACAGCATCGATCACCGAGCTCCTCGGGTGTGAGCAACACGAAATGCGTGGGGATGGGTGGGGATGGTGAAATGTTGTTCTTTGGCTTAAGGTGACGTGTTCTCGCGAAGAGACACAAAAATTGGATCAGACGGCTGTGTGTGAACCACGCTCGGTAAACTTTAGTAAAAGGCGAAAGTTTAATACGCCAGAAGAGTGGATCACGCCGTTGGTCTGTAGGGCTAGGCTAGGTCAACATATGCGTCCACGAAAAAGGCGTGCGTTATGGGAGGACACCCAAATCGGTTGATGCGGGGACCGACTCGCACAATGTTCATACATATTAGCGCTTAGCTCAGGAGGGGCAAGCCTCCTGGGGTGGTGTGTCCGCTGCCACACGCCGCGACGCACCCACGATGAGGGAGGGAAGGGCTCGCCACATGCTTCTCCACTTGGTTTCTCTTGGTGGCGAGGCGCGCGAACGCGACACTCAGCCCTCACAGAAATTATCCGGTTCTGTAACCCAGTGGGCACAAATACCGATCGCCACCCGCGAAGTGCAATGCGAGCAGCTCTCGATAGGCCTCCACCCTTATTGATCGGCAGATGACCCCCAGCAGGTAAGTATGCCTTCCCACCCCAACCCACCTGGCTTTATCTCGGTTCACGTCCCGGACGCCTTATGGGAGCAGGTTTGTAGGTGTACATGTGAGTATACCGTACGGTATTATATTTATTGTTTATTCGGGCCATGGCCATGGCCATGGCCCTATATCGCATCGCAAGCCAACAGTTGTCGCAGTTGTCATCACGAGATTCCACAGCTACCATCACTCAGCCCGCACCCTTCTCGGATGGGAAAGGGCGGGGTGGCGGGGTGGGGGGCACTAGAGAAGGGCCGTCTGGTGTGAAGCCGAATGTCGCTCTTGGTTTGGCAGGGTGTGGGCTGCACGCAGGTGGAGGTAGTGCAATACCACGAGCATGCTGGTCGGCCAGCGGTGCAAGCACAGCTATACGGCACAACCGCCCAGAAAAATTAATTTAATATCATAGGGGTCAATGACCCCTGTATCAGATATTAAACTGATAAGAACAGATACTACACTTGATCTTAGCCAAAAGGCCGAGAAAGGTATGAAGTCCTAGCCATCGCCATGCCATCTTATACCGTTTCTCCCGCCCCTCACTTATGGGAGGCGAACAAACGAATGTCCCCAGCTCTCCACCGCACTCGCATCGCACTCGCTGACGATGACCGATGTCGATGGTCTCGTGTCGATGTGCCTGTCGCTGATGGACTCTCTTGCTAATCTTTGCTCTCATCGGTCATCACTGCCATGACAGCAATGCTGAATTCTGTCACTACCTCGCGACGGCATCGTCACTACGTCGTCGGCGTGGCCATGCGATGGCCTTGCCATATAATTATGAGAGGCACAGTATCGCGAGTACTCTACTGGTAGTTACGGTGTTGGGTGACACCACGACAGCGACACTGCAGACTCGAGACTGCGTTGCCTCGTGTTTGGCGCGCCCCGCCCGATCGCTCGGACGGAATAAGTATCCCCCAAGGGCAAGGCCAGCATGCGTGACGGCGATCAAACGGGGCGGCTCCCATAAGCAGCGTGGTGCGCTGGGTTTCCAAGTATATGTACATGCAGCAATTCCTCCCGAGCGCTTGCGCCCCGGGGGCCCGACGGAATTGGTAGGGTTCAATCTAATGCGAGTGTATCTCTTTTGGTCCCACCCAACGCCCCCTCACCTCACTCTCGCTGTAATTGAGGCCGGGAGGGGGGGGTTCCACACGCCGACGCACCCCTGCCACGATCCAGGCCTGGCGTGGGATCTTCACCCCCATTCGAAGGCGGTGGCCCCGCATACCCTCCATGTACCTTGTCCTATGCCAAGTTGGTAGTGTTTGCAACGAGGCGCTACTTCGCATTTGATGTCCTTGGTTTAGGTGAAAATATGATCCGCCTCAGACAGTACTAGCAATTAGCATGCATATGGGTGAGGTCCCAAAATGAGACCCCGGCATGTTGGGTTGGTGTCCTCACAGAACGGATAGTATATAAGTATGTAATTGCAGTCTTTGGTTATACAAAGACATCTTGCAATGCCGATGTCAACCATATTTATGCAAGCCCGCCCGACGTCTGCCTTATGGGAGCAGGCACCGATCGCGCTCCGCACGGCGTCGAACATGTACGGTATGCGTAGTTCTACTACTACAGTAGTCTATGTTGGACGCACGCTTGCCCGGCCAATCGAAACGGACCTCTCGAACACATCGCGGTGTTCGCGATCAGTTCTCACGAGGAAAAGGGAGTGTCGGATGACATCAAAGAGTCCACGCCCGGATTCGAACCAGGGACCTATCGATCTGCAGTCGATTGCTCTACCACTGAGCTACATAGACACCGCCGCATCTGGGAATCGAACTCGGGTCTCCTGAGTGACCGTCAGGGATACTAACCACTATACTAATGCGACATGTGTTCCAGAACCGACCCGATGACCCCTTATTCTATTATATGACGGTCCGCGGCGTACGGTCAATAGACATAGCATACGAAGTTGTGACCGACCGTCCGTCCGACCGTCCGACCGTCCGACCCGCGTCCGACCGTCCGACCGGGGTTTATAGTAGGTTTAGGTATGATATTTTCTCCCGGTTCATCCGTAGAAAGGCAACTTGAGAACTCAGATACGATAATATGCTCGATGGATATAGCGCTTGGGTATCTATCGACCACTGTACTGTTACGTAAGCGCGGTCACAACGAGCGAGCTAAAGGAAACGATGTGTGTATCGCGGCGCAAAGAGCGCGGGTGGTGGAAGGCATCGAACCTCCGGGGCCGCGCGCTCTCCGTGCCTGGCGGGGCGCGGAGCACATTCACACTCGCTGCCCCATGACGCGGCATCATCGTTGTGCTACCGTGCTCGGATCCGCATAACGTGTGTGGTGCGCGACGGGTGGTCCGCGTCACTCCCTTAAGGTGGTGAGCGCCTCGATGGCAATAAGATGAAACGTTCAGTGGGTAGGGATTCTCAAGGGCTCAAGGTCTCAAGCAGCTCAAGTAGTCAAGTAGACTAGTGACACTACGATGCCGGTGTCACCCCCTTGGTTCTCCAACCGTTGTGGTGCACGTGTCATTGTGACGGGAAGACTGCGGGAAGCGATTGTTTCGTTTCTCGTTTCGGATTAGATACATTGATCAAACTCACGTTACACCCCGGCATCCCGCTAGCGGAGTTGCTTTGTTTTGTGGCGACCGCATCCCGTCGTCGCGATATGCGCGCGCGGATGCATTATGCGGCACCGTGGCAATGGCATTGCACTCAACCATCTCAGCACGCACGAACGCCAACACGGGCCCGCACACTCTCGGACTCCGAATTTGCGAATTTCACGACTTGGTCACCAATTCATAGGAACTAGTGTGTATGCAACATCGCAAATGCTAGGGGACAGCCGCCCCCGCCAGGGATGTCGCTGGGCTTCGTTCCTTGTGTTGAAGGGGTGACAGGAGACCAGAGGTTCCTGACCAGAAATTCACCACCTCGTGAGAGTGTGGTGGGGATTGGATATAGTTTTCAACCAGCAATTACAGTTATTGCATAACTTTTTTCCTCGTCGATTTGGCCAGATTCTATGAGGAGATTTGTCGCGCGCCGCGACTGCATAACTTGTCAAAACTCCTCATGAAACCATCGAGCGTGTTCAAAATGCGATATCGCGTGAAAATGAAAAGGTGAGGAGTGAGGAGTAAAAGGGTGGGGCTCCTCCAGAGGTGCCCGACAGAAAACTCCTCATGAAAGTTGTCCATGGTGGCATCTGAAAATTTTAGACCAATAAAAATACACAGCGTGGATCTCTTTCTGAGCATGAAATCTGGTTTTTCTTCGCATCGTTAGCGTTTATTGTTGTTCTGCGGAACTTACGGGAGAAGTCTCACTGCCTGTTTGACCGTGTATATTGCACAAAAAAAATGATACTAAGCACGCGCATGCACAGAATCATGTTCTTAAGACTGTTGGTACCAAGTAGGTACCAACAGTCTGAGGATCCGCTAACGCATTCTTCACATTTTCAGATTCCACTCAAGCGGGCAACTTGCGCCCGGTTTCGGGAGTATGTGTTTTCACGCAAAAGCGAATTCGCCTCCAAATTCGCCGCGATAACTTTCGCCTCGCTGACCGCGTTAACAAAAGTAAAACAGAAATGGAATGCTGAGACTCTTGCGCATCGATTGCACTCATCCGATATACCCCACGAGCGAGTGGGGTATAGCGGATGCTCGATTGAGCGTTCGGTTCGGAGGGTAGAGCGAGCCAAATCACACCCGATGCGAAGATTTGCTTCAGTTCTTGTAACTTAACAACAACTGGACAGCATGGAACCACCGGTATGCTTCCTTAGACGCATACCAGTAGGTCTGAAAAGACCTGGGGCGCAAATTTTCATTTTTGCGGCCACGAAAATTAATACCCTGACGCCGAAACCCGGAATTTTCGATCCCGCGGCACCGTTACTATCTTTTCTGACGTGTCGACGGCCATCACAGCTCTTCGCGAGGAGTTATCTGAAGTTATGCAACCCAGGCGGCTCCTGACTCCTGTTCGATTTGCTGAGAATCCATGAGGACCGCAAACTTTTCGACTCCTCGCGCGATGGCTTTTTTCAGTCGCGGTCCTCACGGATTTCTGATGGATTTTCGTGAGGAAAAAAAGTTATGCAATAACTGTATTGACGCGTCTCGGTTACACCTCATAAACTGCGTCATTGCCCCAAGCGCAAAGATGAGGAGATGGCGACGTCATCCGCACTTATTTCCCCATGGGATGCGTCACTCTTATGGGAGGCCGACTGACCCTCGCTGGGTCCAGGATGGATGCACAGCATCGATCACCGAGCTCCTCGGGTGTGAGCAACACGAAATGCGTGGGGATGGGTGGGGATGGTGAAATGTTGTTCTTTGGCTTAAGGTGACGTGTTCTCGCGAAGAGACACAAAAATTGGATCAGACTGCTGTGTGTGAACCACGCTCGGTAAACTTTAGTAAAAGGCGAAAGTTTAATACGCCAGAAGAGTGGATCACGCCGTTGGTCTGCAGGGCTAGGCTAGGTCAAGTTATGCGTCCACGAAAAAGGCGTGCGTTATGGGAGGACACCCAAATCGGTTGATGCGGGGACCGACTCGCACAATGTTCATACATATTAGCGCTTAGCTCAGGAGGGGCAAGCCTCCTGGGGTGGTGTGTCCGCTGCCACACGCCGCGACGCACCCACGATGAGGGAGGGAGGGAGGGGCTCGCCACATGCTTCTCCACTTGGTTTCTCTTGGTGGCGAGGCGCGCGAACGCGACACTCAGCCCTCACAGAAATTATCCGGTTCTGTAACCCAGTGGGCACAAATACCGATCGCCACCCGCGAAGTGCAATGCGAGCAGCTCTCGATAGGCCTCCACCCTTATTGATCGGCAGATGACCCCCAGCAGGTAAGTATGCCTTCCCACCCCAACCCACCTGGCTTTATCTCGGTTCACGTCCCGGACGCCTTATGGGAGCAGGTTTGTAGGTGTACATGTGAGTATACCGTACGGTATTATATTTATTGTTTATTCGGGCCATGGCCATGGCCCTATCGCATCGCAAGCCAACAGTTGTCGCAGTTGTCATCACGAGATTCCACAGCTACCATCACTCAGCCCGCACCCTTCTCGGATGGGAAAGGGCGGGGTGGCGGGGTGGGGGGCACTAGAGAAGGGCCGTCTGGTGTGAAGCCGAATGTCGCTCTTGGTTTGGCAGGGTGTGGGCTGCACGCAGGTGGAGGTAGTGCAATACCACGAGCATGCTGGTCGGCCAGCGGTGCAAGCACAGCTATACGGCACAACCGCCCAGAAAAATTAATTTAATATCATAGGGGTCAATGACCCCTGTATCAGATATTAAACTGATAAGAACAGATACTACACTTGATCTTAGCCAAAAGGCCGAGAAAGGTATGAAGTCCTAGCCATCGCCATGCCATCTTATACCGTTTCTCCCGCCCCTCACTTATGGGAGGCGAGCAAACGAATGTCCCCAGCTCTCCACCGCACTCGCATCGCACTCGCTGACGATGACCGATGTCGATGGTCTCGTGTCGATGTGCCTGTCGCTGTTGGACTCTCTTGCTAATCTTTGCTCTCATCGGTCATCACTGCCATGACAGCAATGCTGAATTCTGTCACTACCTCGCGACGGCATCGTCACTACGTCGTCGGCGTGGCCATGCGATGGCCTTGCCATATAATTATGAGAGGCACAGTATCGCGAGTACTCTACTGGTAGTTACGGTGTTGGGTGACACCACGACAGCGACACTGCAGACTCGAGACTGCGTTGCCTCGTGTTTGGCGCGCCCCGCCCGATCGCTCGGACGGAATAAGTATCCCCCAAGGGCAAGGCCAGCATGCGTGACGGCGATCAAACGGGGCGGCTCCCATAAGCAGCGTGGTGCGCTGGGTTTCCAAGTATATGTACATGCAGCAATTCCTCCCGAGAGCATGCGCCCCGGGGGCCCGACGGAATTGGTAGGGTTCAATCTAATGCGAGTGTATCTCTTTTGGTCCCACCCAACGCCCCCTCACCTCACTCTCGCTGTAATTGAGGCCGGGAGGGGGGGGTTCCACACGCCGACGCACCCCTGCCACGCTCCAGGCCTGGCGTGGGATCTTCACCCCCATTCGAAGGCGGTGGCCCCGCATACCCTCCATGTACCTTGTCCTATGCCAAGTTGGTAGTGTTTGCAACGAGGCGCTACTTCGCATTTGATGTCCTTGGTTTAGGTGAAAATATGATCCGCCTCAGACAGTACTAGCAATTAGCATGCATGTGGGTGAGGTCCCAAAATGAGACCCCGGCATGTTGGGTTGGTGTCCTCACAGAACGGATAGTATATAAGTATGTAATTGCAGTCTTTGGTTATACAAAGACATCTTGCAATGACGATGTCAACCATATTTATGCAAGCCCGCCCGACGTCTGCCTTATGGGAGCAGGCACCGATCGCGCTCCGCACGGCGTCGAACATGTACGGTATGCGTAGTTCTACTACTACAGTAGTCTATGTTGGACGCACGCTTGCCCGGCCAATCGAAACGGACCTCTCGAACACATCGCGGTGTTCGCGATCAGTTCTCACGAGGAAAAGGGAGTGTCGGATGACATCAAAGAGTCCACGCCCGGATTCGAACCAGGGACCTATCGATCTGCAGTCGATTGCTCTACCACTGAGCTACATAGACACCGCCGCGTCTGGGAATCGAACTCGGGTCTCCTGAGTGACAGTCAGGGATACTAACCACTATACTAATGCGACATGTGTTCCAGAACCGACCCGATGACCCCTTATTCTATTATATGACGGTCCGCGGCGTACGGTCAATAGACATAGCATACGAAGTTGTGACCGACCGTCCGTCCGACCGTCCGACCGTCCGACCGGGGTTTATAGTAGGTTTAGGTATGATATTTTCTCCCGGTTCATCCGTAGAAAGGCAACTTGAGAACTCAGATACGATAATATGCTCGATGGATATAGCGCTTGGGTATCTATCGACCACTGTACTGTTACGTAAGCGCGGTCACAACGAGCGAGCTAAAGGAAACGATGTGTGTATCGCGGCGCAAAGAGCGCGGGTGGTGGAAGGCATCGAACCTCCGGGGCCGCGCGCTCTCCGTGCCTGGCGGGGCGCGGAGCACATTCACACTCGCTGCCCCATGACGCGGCATCATCGTTGTGCTACCGTGCTCGGATCCGCATAACGTGTGTGGTGCGCGACGGGTGGTCCGCGTCACTCCCTTAAGGTGGTGAGCGCCTCGATGGCAATAAGATGAAACGTTCAGTGGGTAGGGATTCTCAAGGGCTCAAGGTCTCAAGCAGCTCAAGTAGTCAAGTAGACTAGTGACACTACGATGCCGGTGTCACCCCCTTGGTTCTCCAACCGTTGTGGTGCACGTGTCATTGTGACGGGAAGACTGCGGGAAGCGATTGTTTCGTTTCTCGTTTCGGATTAGATACATTGATCAAACTCACGTTACACCCCGGCATCCCGCTAGCGGAGTTGCTTTGTTTTGTGGCGACCGCATCCCGTCGTCGCGATATGCGCGCGCGGATGCATTATGCGGCACCGTGGCAATGGCATTGCACTCAACCATCTCAGCACGCACGAACGCGAACACGGGCCCGCACACTCTCGGACTCCGAATTTGCGAATTTCACGACTTGGTCACCAATTCATAGGAACTAGTGTGTATGCAACATCGCAAATGCTAGGGGACAGCCGCCCCCGCCAGGGATGTCGCTGGGCTTCGTTCCTTGTGTTGAAGGGGTGACAGGAGACCAGAGGTTCCTGACCAGAAATTCACCACCTCGTGAGAGTGTGGTGGGGATTGGATATAGTTTTCAACCAGCAATTGACGCGTCTCGGTTACACCTCATAAACTGCGTCATTGCCCCAAGCGCAAAGATGAGGAGCTGGCGACGTCATCCGCACTTATTTCCCCATGGGATGCGTCACTCTTATGGGAGGCCGACTGACCCTCGCTGGGTCCAGGATGGATGCACAGCATCGATCACCGAGCTCCTCGGGTGTGAGCAACACGAAATGCGTGGGGATGGGTGGGGATGGTGAAATGTTGTTCTTTGGCTTAAGGTGACGTGTTCTCGCGAAGAGACACAAAAATTGGATCAGACGGCTGTGTGTGAACCACGCTCGGTAAACTTTAGTAAAAGGCGAAAGTTTAATACGCCAGAAGAGTGGATCACGCCGTTGGTCTGTAGGGCTAGGCTAGGTCAACATATGCGTCCACGAAAAAGGCGTGCGTTATGGGAGGACACCCAAATCGGTTGATGCGGGGACCGACTCGCACAATGTTCATACATATTAGCGCTTAGCTCAGGAGGGGCAAGCCTCCTGGGGTGGTGTGTCCGCTGCCACACGCCGCGACGCACCCACGATGAGGGAGGGAAGGGCTCGCCACATGCTTCTCCACTTGGTTTCTCTTGGTGGCGAGGCGCGCGAACGCGACACTCAGCCCTCACAGAAATTATCCGGTTCTGTAACCCAGTGGGCACAAATACCGATCGCCACCCGCGAAGTGCAATGCGAGCAGCTCTCGATAGGCCTCCACCCTTATTGATCGGCAGATGACCCCCAGCAGGTAAGTATGCCTTCCCACCCCAACCCACCTGGCTTTATCTCGGTTCACGTCCCGGACGCCTTATGGGAGCAGGTTTGTAGGTGTACATGTGAGTATACCGTACGGTATTATATTTATTGTTTATTCGGGCCATGGCCATGGCCCTATCGCATCGCAAGCCAACAGTTGTCGCAGTTGTCATCACGAGATTCCACAGCTACCATCACTCAGCCCGCACCCTTCTCGGATGGGAAAGGGCGGGGTGGCGGGGTGGGGGGCACTAGAGAAGGGCCGTCTGGTGTGAAGCCGAATGTCGCTCTTGGTTTGGCAGGGTGTGGGCTGCACGCAGGTGGAGGTAGTGCAATACCACGAGCATGCTGGTCGGCCAGCGGTGCAAGCACAGCTATACGGCACAACCGCCCAGAAAAATTAATTTAATATCATAGGGGTCAATGACCCCTGTATCAGATATTAAACTGATAAGAACAGATACTACACTTGATCTTAGCCAAAAGGCCGAGAAAGGTATGAAGTCCTAGCCATCGCCATGCCATCTTATACCGTTTCTCCCGCCCCTCACTTATGGGAGGCGAACAAACGAATGTCCCCAGCTCTCCACCGCACTCGCATCGCACTCGCTGACGATGACCGATGTCGATGGTCTCGTGTCGATGTGCCTGTCGCTGTTGGACTCTCTTGCTAATCTTTGCTCTCATCGGTCATCACTGCCATGACAGCAATGCTGAATTCTGTCACTACCTCGCGACGGCATCGTCACTACGTCGTCGGCGTGGCCATGCGATGGCCTTGCCATATAATTATGAGAGGCACAGTATCGCGAGTACTCTACTGGTAGTTACGGTGTTGGGTGACACCACGACAGCGACACTGCAGACTCGAGACTGCGTTGCCTCGTGTTTGGCGCGCCCCGCCCGATCGCTCGGACGGAATAAGTATCCCCCAAGGGCAAGGCCAGCATGCGTGACGGCGATCAAACGGGGCGGCTCCCATAAGCAGCGTGGTGCGCTGGGTTTCCAAGTATATGTACATGCAGCAATTCGTCCCGAGAGCATGCGCCCCGGGGGCCCGACGGAATTGGTAGGGTTCAATCTAATGCGAGTGTATCTCTTTTGGTCCCACCCAACGCCCCCTCACCTCACTCTCGCTGTAATTGAGGCCGGGAGGGGGGGGTTCCACACGCCGACGCACCCCTGCCACGATCCAGGCCTGGCGTGGGATCTTCACCCCCATTCGAAGGCGGTGGCCCCGCATACCCTCCATGTACCTTGTCCTATGCCAAGTTGGTAGTGTTTGCAACGAGGCGCTACTTCGCATTTGATGTCCTTGGTTTAGGTGAAAATATGATCCGCCTCAGACAGTACTAGCAATTAGCATGCATATGGGTGAGGTCCCAAAATGAGACCCCGGCATGTTGGGTTGGTGTCCTCACAGAACGGATAGTATATAAGTATGTAATTGCAGTCTTTGGTTATACAAAGACATCTTGCAATGCCGATGTCAACCATATTTATGCAAGCCCGCCCGACGTCTGCCTTATGGGAGCAGGCACCGATCGCGCTCCGCACGGCGTCGAACATGTACGGTATGCGTAGTTCTACTACTACAGTAGTCTACGTTGGACGCACGCTTGCCCGGCCAATCGAAACGGACCTCTCGAACACATCGCGGTGTTCGCGATCAGTTCTCACGAGGAAAAGGGAGTGTCGGATGACATCAAAGAGTCCACGCCCGGATTCGAACCAGGGACCTATCGATCTGCAATCGATTGCTCTACCACTGAGCTACATAGACACCGCCGCATCTGGGAATCGAACTCGGGTCTCCTGAGTGACCGTCAGGGATACTAACCACTATACTAATGCGACATGTGTTCCAGAACCGACCCGATGACCCCTTATTCTATTATATGACGGTCCGCGGCGTACGGTCAATAGACATAGCATACGAAGTTGTGACCGACCGTCCGTCCGACCGTCCGACCGTCCGACCCGCGTCCGACCGTCCGACCGGGGTTTATAGTAGGTTTAGGTATGATATTTTCTCCCGGTTCATCCGTAGAAAGGCAACTTGAGAACTCAGATACGATAATATGCTACCGGAATATCCTAGTTCACTAGATATCAGAGGGTCCCGAACTGTGTGGATAAACTGTCTCATAAGATAATAAACCCTAAGCTAGATATACCCGGAACGGTCTCGCAACGGTCTCGGATACTAGCCTACCTGTGACACAGCGTGTGTCACAGCACGAACCTAAAGATCAGTCAGCGGTCCAGTGTTGGTCCTAGGGGTCTGTCATAGGGGCCTGCACCGGGACTCCCAGTCAGGGCTGCCTATACAGATTCCAGCACACCACCCCAGCACTGTGGGTGGTGACTGTCTAGGAGAGTCAGAATGTTAAGATAAGTTTGGGTAGGAGCTAGGGTGACAAACCTAACTGCTAATTCAACTGTGCAATTCTGATACACAAATTGAAACCCTCTAGCCGGCACAAGTGCAGAAACATACAGGCATATAGGTCCTGCTAAACTACTGAAAGGCACGGCGCCAGCAAGTCAGATTAACGGATATAAGGAGTCAAAGTAAAGGCCAATTGAAGACCATGTTGAGGTCAAAGCACATCTCAGCACACCACCAGAAGGTGGTGCACTGCCAGAACCAGGAATAAAACTACTCGGGGTCAAAGATCAGAGGAGCACCGTCACCACATTGATCACCGCAGCAGCCCGCAGCACTGCCCTCCAGCGGGTCAGCCGGCAGTAGCACTGCCGCAGCACCCAGAGAGTGCAGCACCGCATCCAGTGTGACGGGGTCCAGCTCGGAGATACCAGAGTAGATGCACAAGTCCCCCCTGCACAGCACAGGCTGCGGAGCAGCCTGACCCGATACCTGCACAGATCCGACGTCCGACGTCATTGGCCGCCGTGTAGGCGGCGGTCCCCACTCCCATGATAGAAATCAAGAGAATAAAGGAGAGCATAAAAGGCATTCCCCACAAGCCAGCGTGGGCAGGGAATCCCCACGGAGGCTTTCCACAGCCGTAGCTGCGGGGAGCACCGGCATGCCAGTCACCCAGAGCACCACCAGAGCTAGGTGCCTGGGTCGCAGGCGTAGATGAGAGATTTGCCGAGACGTCCGAAGCCCGTGGCTTTACCGTGAATGTGCCGTCGGCAAGGTCTTCATAGTCGTCGGTGTTGTAACCCGTGAGGTCAATGGGTTGGACGGCGGCGTGGTTCACGGTCTGAACGAACCCAGCGAACTCACCGTCCGCGTCCGCTGTGGTGGTCACCCGCGCCGATTGAAGTGGCGCGGGCTTCACATCCTTTCCCTGCGAGACAGGCATAGCAGGGGCCGGCACGGCGGATGCCGATGCCGCCGCACCACCTGCCGGAACCTGCTCCTCCGGTGTGGCCACCGCTGCGGCGGGACCGCACACCAGAGCCGAAGCCTCCTGTCCGATGCTGGCAGGAGGCGGGAAAGATGCGTGAGTGTAATGCACCTGCGGGTTGGCCGCGGAGTGAACCTCCGCGGCAAGATCGTCGAGACGGCGGAGAATGTCATCTCCCTCGGAAGCCGGCTGCTGCTCCACGGTGAAGCCGTAGGCGGACACGTCGATGCCGCCCACCGCTCCCGCACAAAGCACCGCGGGTGGCCCGTACTCGGCTGCCGCACGTGCAAAGGACTCCGCCCCGTCGTCTGCCGCCTGCTGGAACAATGCACACATGGCGAGCGCGTGCATCCCCTCCGCGTCCTCCTCGTCGATGGGAACGCAGAATGCCGCGGCAGAGGTGGGCGGGTGTTGGCGCCCGCCCAACGGGCAGTCGCGGTAGAAGTGATACGCCTCACCTTTGCCCGCCTTCTTGCACCTACCGCAGAACGGCTTCGCCCGCTGATCGTCGCGGTCGAATCCCACCGGTGGGGCCTTGTGGGTCCCCACACGGAATCCTCGCGGCTGCTGCCCCCGCTGCTGTTGCTGTCGCTGCTGCACCCGCTCCCGTTGTTGACGCACAACCGGAGCGGCTTCACCTTGCTGCCGCTGAACGAGCTCCTTGAGCTCCGTGATCTTCTGGAGAAGGGCGTCGTACTCGCTGCTGGAAAGGTGTGCGGAGACGCCATCCGCGCCCGAAGCCACCTTCCCCCCGCCCGTCTGCGCCCAAGCCTGGTAAATTTCCACAACCATGGAACGGAGCGAAACCAGTGACACATGAGCCAAGTCAGCGGTCATGGGATAGCGGACCTTCACCGCAGCGTAGAAGGTCGGGTCGAGCCGGGTGTAGAGGCTCAACTTCCTCGTGGCCTCGGTCGGTGTCCAGTCAGAAGCCCGGTTATCCCGCACTAAACGTTGTTCCTTAGCCAAGATCGGCTGCGGGTCAACGTTTGCGGGATAACGCAACGCGGCGTGCTCCTCCTGCTGCGACTCTCGTAGCGCCACCGGAACACAACCCTTGATGATGTCGACAAGGGCTCGCCTCCCATCTCGGTCAGTCGAGGAATCGGTACCAGTGAGCCAGACGTAGGCGTTGCTGTGCTTCTCCACCACGAGAGCCAGAACGTCGTACAGGAGGCCATTCACCTTGTTGACCACTGGAGCCAGAGGGTCGTCGAGGTCAAAGGCACACAGTTCCAGTCCGGCCGACTGAAACTCCGTACGCAGCTGCACCACCAGGTCGGACAGAAGGCCAGCGTCGTCCGTACCGCGGAAATGATGTTTCTTGTCACCAAGAATATCCTCACGGATACTCTTGGCCCAAGCCCGATGGAGTCGCGCCTTGTAGATTTCGTCGACGAGCTTGGACTGCTCCTGCAGGTAACGCCTGACGGCCACGTCCTCGTCTACGTTTGATGCAGGGTTGGGGGTAGGAACAAAAGGCGTAGCCGCTGTCGGTGTGTTCCGCACCCCGTCGATCAACCTCAAAGAGGCATCGATGTCACTGTCCCTTGTGAGGGACTTCTTGGATCTTGTCGTCATTCCCATCTCTAGAAAAGCCTGAGGGGAGGCGGTACGCTGTAACACGTTTGGGTAGGGTCGCGGAGAAAATGTGACGTCACAGACACGGAAAGAGCGGTCGGGCCATGCTAGCGAGGGGCGAAGGAAGATGTCGTCGAAGTCAAAGGTGCCAAGGTCACCAGCCCAAAATACGGTAGCAGGCAGGATCAGAGCGAGCAGAAAACCGTGGATAATGGACATTGCGACGACGAAACCCAATCCAAGCCGGCACCCCATAGCTGCGGCCCAAAGTCGCTCACCGCAAGCCGCTCATCTCATAATCTCCACTAATGCCCAAACGCGCAAACGCGCACCACCTCTCCGAGCGGCCGTTTAGCCAATCATGGCCAAACTAGCAAGTGGAATAAAGCGTGGATGGGGCCACGACCTACCGGAATATCCTAGTTCACTAGATATCAGAGGGTCCCGAACTGTGTGGATAAACTGTCTCATAAGATAATAAACCCTAAGCTAGATATACCCGGAACGGTCTCGCAACGGTCTCGGATACTAGCCTACCTGTGACACAGCGTGTGTCACAGCACGAACCTATAGATCATTCAGCGGTCCAGTGTTGGTCCTAGGGGTCTGTCATAGGGGCCTGCACCGGGACTCCCAGTCAGGGCTGCCTATACAGATTCCAGCATATGCTCGATGGATATAGCGCTTGGGTATCTATCGACCACTGTACTGTTACGTAAGCGCGGTCACAACGAGCGAGCTAAAGGAAACGATGTGTGTATCGCGGCGCAAAGAGCGCGGGTGGTGGAAGGCATCGAACCTCCGGGGCCGCGCGCTCTCCGTGCCTGGCGGGGCGCGGAGCACATTCACACTCGCTGCCCCATGACGCGGCATCATCGTTGTGCTACCGTGCTCGGATCCGCATAACGTGTGTGGTGCGCGACGGGTGGTCCGCGTCACTCCCTTAAGGTGGTGAGCACCTCGATGGCAATAAGATGAAACGTTCAGTGGGTAGGGATTCTCAAGGGCTCAAGGTCTCAAGCAGCTCAAGTAGTCAAGTAGACTAGTGACACTACGATGCCGGTGTCACCCCCTTGGTTCTCCAACCGTTGTGGTGCACGTGTCATTGTGACGGGAAGACTGCGGGAAGCGATTGTTTCGTTTCTCGTTTCGGATTAGATACATTGATCAAACTCACGTTACACCCCGGCATCCCGCTAGCGGAGTTGCTTTGTTTTGTGGCGACCGCATCCCGTCGTCGCGATATGCGCGCGCGGATGCATTATGCGGCACCGTGGCAATGGCATTGCACTCAACCATCTCAGCACGCACGAACGCGAACACGGGCCCGCACACTCTCGGACTCCGAATTTGCGAATTTCACGACTTGGTCACCAATTCATAGGAACTAGTGTGTATGCAACATCGCAAATGCTAGGGGACAGCCGCCCCCGCCAGGGATGTCGCTGGGCTTCGTTCCTTGGGTTGAAGGGGTGACAGGAGACCAGAGGTTCCTGACCAGAAATTCACCACCTCGTGAGAGTGTGGTGGGGATTGGATATAGTTTTCAACCAGCAATTGACGCGTCTCGGTTACACCTCATAAACTGCGTCATTGCCCCAAGCGCAAAGATGAGGAGCTGGCGACGTCATCCGGAGTTATTTCCCCATGGGATGCGTCACTCTTATGGGAGGCCGACTGACCCTCGCTGGGTCCAGGATGGATGCACAGCATCGATCACCGGGCTCCTCGGGTGTTAGCAACACGAAATGCGTGGGGATGGGTGGGGATGGTGAAATGTTGTTCTTTGGCTTAAGGTGACGTGTTCTCGCGAAGAGACACAAAAATTGGATCAGACGGCTGTGTGTGAACCACGCTCGGTAAACTTTAGTAAAAGGCGAAAGTTTAATACGCCAGAAGAGTGGATCACGCCGTTGGTCTGAAGGGCTAGGCTAGGTCAACTTATGCGTCCACGAAAAAGGCGTGCGTTATGGGAGGACACCCAAATCGGTTGATGCGGGGACCGACTCGCACAATGTTCATACATATTAGCGCTTAGCTCAGGAGGGGCAAGCCTCCTGGGGTGGTGTGTCCGCTGCCACACGCCGCGACGCACCCACGATGAGGGAGGGAAGGGCTCGCCACATGCTTCTCCACTTGGTTTCTCTTGGTGGCGAGGCGCGCGAACGCGACACTCAGCCCTCACAGAATTATCCGGTTCTGTAACCCAGTGGGCACAAATACCGATCGCCACCCGCGAAGTGCAATGCGAGCAGCTCTCGATAGGCCTCCACCCTTATTGATCGGCAGATGACCCCCAGCAGGTAAGTATGCCTTCCCACCCCAACCCACATGGCTTTATCTCGGTTCACGTCCCGGACGCCTTATGGGAGCAGGTTTGTAGGTGTACATGTGAGTATACCGTACGGTATTATATTTATTGTTTATTCGGGCCATGGCCATGGCCATGGCCCTATCGCATCGCAAGCCAACAGTTGTCGCAGTTGTCATCACGAGATTCCACAGCTACCATCACTCAGCCCGCACCCTTCTCGGATGGGAAAGGGCGGGGTGGCGGGGTGGGGGGCACTAGAGAAGGGCCGTCTGGTGTGAAGCCGAATGTCGCTCTTGGTTTAGCAGGGTGTGGGCTGCACGCAGGTGGAGGTAGTGCAATACCACGAGCATGCTGGTCGGCCAGCGGTGCAAGCACAGCTATACGGCACAACCGCCCAGAAAAATTAATTTAATATCATAGGGGTCAATGACCCCTGTATCAGATATTAAACTGATAAGAACAGATACTACACTTGATCTTAGCCAAAAGGCCGAGAAAGGTATGAAGTCCTAGCCATCGCCATGCCATCTTATACCGTTTCTCCCGCCCCTCACTTATGGGAGGCGAGCAAACGAATGTCCCCAGCTCTCCACCGCACTCGCATCGCACTCGCTGACGATGACCGATGTCGATGGTCTCGTGTCGATGTGCCTGTCGCTGTTGGACTCTCTTGCTAATCTTTGCTCTCATCGGTCATCACTGCCATGACAGCAATGCTGAATTCTGTCACTACCTCGCGACGGCATCGTCACTACGTCGTCGGCGTGGCCATGCGATGGCCTTGCCATATAATTATGAGAGGCACAGTATCGCGAGTACTCTACTGGTAGTTACGGTGTTGGGTGACACCACAGACAGCGACACTGCAGACTCGAGACTGCGTTGCCTTTGGCGCGCCCCGCCCGATCGCTCGGACGGAATAAGCATCCCCCAAGGGCAAGGCCAGCATGCGTGACGGCGATCAAACGGGGCGGCTCCCATAAGCAGCGTGGTGCGCTGGGTTTTCAAGTATATGTACATGCAGCAAATTCGTCCCGAGAGCATGCGCGCCAGGGGGCCCGACGGAATTGGCAGGGTCCAATCTAATGCGAGTGTATCTCTTTTGGTCCCACCCAACGCCCCCTCACCTCACTCTCGCTGTAATTGAGGCCGGGAGGGGGGGGTTCCACACGCCGACGCACCCCTGCCATGATCCAGGCCTGGCGTGGGATCTTCACCCCCATTCGAAGGCGGTGGCCCCGCATACCCTCCATGTACCTTGTCCTATGCCAAGTTGGTAGTGTTTGCAACGAGGCGCTACTTCGCATTTGATGTCCTTGGTTTAGGTGAAAATATGATCCGCCTCAGACAGTACTAGCAATTAGCATGCATATGGGTGAGGTCCCAAAATGAGACCCCGGCATGTTGGGTTGGTGTCCTCACAGAACGGATAGTATATAAGTATGTAATTGCAGTCTTTGGTTATACAAAGACATCTTGCAATGCCGATGTCAACCATATTTATGCAAGCCCGCCCGACGTCTGCCTTATGGGAGCAGGCACCGATCGCGCTCCGCACGGCGTCGAACATGTACGGTATGCGTAGTTCTACTACTACAGTAGTCTACGTTGGACGCACGCTTGCCCGGCCAATCGAAACGGACCTCTCGAACACATCGCGGTGTTCGCGATCAGTTCTCACGAGGAAAAGGGAGTGTCGGATGACATCAAAGAGTCCACGCCCGGATTCGAACCAGGGACCTATCGATCTGCAATCGATTGCTCTACCACTGAGCTACATAGACACCGCCGCATCTGGGAATCGAACTCGGGTCTCCTGAGTGACCGTCAGGGATACTAACCACTATACTAATGCGACATGTGTTCCAGAACCGACCCGATGACCCCTTATTCTATTATATGACGGTCCGCGGCGTACGGTCAATAGACATAGCATACGAAGTTGTGACCGACCGTCCGTCCGACCGTCCGACCGTCCGACCCGCGTCCGACCGTCCGACCGGGGTTTATAGTAGGTTTAGGTATGATATTTTCTCCCGGTTCATCCGTAGAAAGGCAACTTGAGAACTCAGATACGATAATATGCTACCGGAATATCCTAGTTCACTAGATATCAGAGGGTCCCGAACTGTGTGGATAAACTGTCTCATAAGATAATAAACCCTAAGCTAGATATACCCGGAACGGTCTCGCAACGGTCTTGGATACTAGCCTACCTGTGACACAGCGTGTGTCACAGCACGAACCTATAGATCAGTCAGCGGTCCAGTGTTGGTCCTAGGGGTCTGTCATAGGGGCCTGCACCGGGACTCCCAGTCAGGGCTGCCTATACAGATTCCAGCACACCACCCCAGCACTGTGGGTGGTGACTGTCTAGGAGAGTCAGAATGTTAAGATAAGTTAGGGTAGGAGCTAGGGTGACAAACCTAACTGCTAATTCAACTGTGCAATTCTGATACACAAATTGAAACCCTCTAGCCGGCACAAGTGCAGAAACATACAGGCATATAGGTCCTGCTAAATTACTGAAAGGCACGGCGCCAGCAAGTCAGATTAACGGATATAAGGAGTCAAAGTAAAAGCCAATTGAAGACCATGTTGAGGTCAAAGCACATCTCAGCACACCACCAGAAGGTGGTGCACTGCCAGAACCAGGAATAAAACTACTCGGGGTCAAAGAATAGAGGAGCACCGTCACCACATTGATCACCGCAGCAGCCCGCAGCACTGTCCTCCAGCGGGTCAGGCGGCAGTAGCACTGCCGCAGCACCCAGGGAGTGCAGCACCGCATCCAGTGTGACGGGGTCCAGCTCGGAGATACCAGAGTAGATGCACAAGTCCCCCCTGCACAGCACAGGCTGCGGAGCAGCCTGACCCGATACTTGCACAGATCCGACGTCATTGGCCGCCGTGTAGGCGGCGGTCCCCACTCCCATGATAGAAATCAAGAGAATAAAGGAGAGCATAAAAGGCATTCCCCACAAGCCAGCGTGGGCAGGGAATACTGGAATATCCCGGTTCAAGATATCAGACAGTCAGTGAACCAATATAGATAAAACTCTCATAAGAAATAAACCCTAAGCTAGATATACCCGGAACGGTCACGGATCTAGCTACCTGTGACACTCGGTGTGTCACAGCACGGGCTTACGGATCAGTCACAGGTCCAGTGTTGGCTACCTAGGAATCTGTCATAGGGGCCTGCACCGGGACTCCCGGTCAGGGCTGCCTATACAGATTTCAGCACACCACCCCAGCACTGTGGGTGGTGACTGACAGGTAAGTCAGAGAATGTAAGATAAGTTAGGGCAGGAGCTAGGGTGACAAACCTAACTGCTAATTCAATTGCGCCATTCTGATACACAAATTGAAACCCTCTAGCCGGCACAAGTGCAGAAATATACAGGTACTCAGGTCCTGCTAAACTATTGAAAAGCACTGTGGCAGCAAACCAGATTGAAGATTGTAGATGTCAAAGCAAAGCATAAACCAAATTGAAGACCATGTTGAGGTCAAAGCACATTTCAGTACACCACCAGAAAGTGGTGCACTGCCAGAACCAGAAGTAAACTACTCGGGGTCAAAGGTCAGAGGAGCACCGTCACCACAATGCCCACCGTGGC
The DNA here is from genome assembly GCA_001247695.2 of Cymbomonas tetramitiformis. Lineage (NCBI taxonomy): Eukaryota > Viridiplantae > Chlorophyta > Pyramimonadophyceae > Pyramimonadales > Pyramimonadaceae > Cymbomonas > Cymbomonas tetramitiformis. The sequence continues at coordinate 21,287 of LGRX02028443.1, forward strand.
CGATTGCAGTACTGCACTCCAGTGGGTCAGGCGGCCGGTGAGCCACCGTCGCGGCACCCAGGGAGTGCAGCACCGCATCCAGAGTGACGGGGTCCAGCTCCGCGATACCAGAGCAGACACATAAATCACCCCTGCACAGCACAGGCTGCGGTGCAGCCCGACCCGATACCTGCACAAGGTCGATCTCATTGGCCGCCGTGTAGGCGGCAGCTCCCACTCCCATGACAGAAATCAAGAGAAGGAAGGAGAGAAGGAAGGGCATCCCCCACAAACCTGGCTGAGCGGGGAAGCCCCATGGCGGCTTGCCGCAACCGTAGGTGCGGTGAGCACCGTCACCCCAATCCCCCAGAGCACCACCAGAATGAGGTGCCTGGGCTGCAGGCTCCGACGCATGATTTGCCGAAATGGCAGGAGCCCGCGGCTTCAGCCGGAAGCTACCGTCAGCGAAGTCTTCGTAATCGTCCGTGTCGTAGCCAGTCAGATCGACCGGCACAACCGCGGCGTGGTTGACATTTTCCACAGCGCCCTTGAACTCACCGTCCGTGCCCGCCGTAGTGGTCACCCGTGTCGATTGAAGGGACACGGGTTCGCTGTAGCCGTAGAGCTTCAGGAGCTCCTCCTCGTCCGCCAAGACAGGCATAGCAGGGGCCGGCACGGCGGATGCCGATGCCGCCGCACCACCTGCCGGAACCTGCTCCTCCGGCGTGTCACCTGCCTCGGCAGAGTCACACACCAGAGCCGAAGCCTGCGTGTCAACACCCCCAGACGGCAGGAAGGAGGCGTGAGTGTAGTGTACCTTAGGCTCAACGGCCGCGTTGACCTCTGCCGCGAGGTCGTCCAGCCGTCGGAGGATGTCCTCACCGGGCGTCCCCGTCACCGGTGGCTCCGCGTCCACGGAGAAGCCGTAGGCGGACACGTCAATGCCCCCCACAATGCCCCCGCAAAGCACCGCTGGCGGGCCGTACACCGTCGCCGCACGGGCAAAGGCGTCCGCCCCCTCATCCGCTGCCTCCTGGAACACGGCACACATGGCGAGGGCGTGCACGCCCTCCGCATCCTCGTCGTCGATGGGAATGCAGAAAGCCGCGGCCGTGCCAGGGGAATGTTGGCGACCGCCAAGAGGGCAGTCGCGGTAGAAATGATAGAGTTCCTTACCGGATTTCTTGCAGCGAACACAGAGCGGTTTCGCCCGCTGCTCGTCGCGATCGAAGCCCACGGCGGGTGGGTTGTTCACACCCATGCGAAAGCCCCGCTGGGGCTGCCCCTGCCGCTGCGGCTGGCGTCCCTGCGGCGGTCGCTGCCCGTGCTGCCGCTGCGGCGGATCCCGCTGCCGCTGCACCACCGGCTGAGCCGCCCCGCACTGCCGCTGCACCAGCTCAGTCAACTCCTGGATCTTGCCGAGGAGCACCTGGTGCTCGTCGCTGGAGAGTAAAGCAGACGCGCCACCAGAAGAGGGGCTGGTCAAGGCAGCCTTCCCGGCCTCCGTCGCCGCCCATGCCTGGTAAATCTCAACCACCAGAGAGCGAAGGTCACTGAGGGAAACCGTCGCAAGATCGGCCACCATGGGATAGCGCACCTTAACCGCGGCGTAGAACACCGGGTCAAGCCGGGTGTACAGGCTGAGCTTCCTGGTGGCTTCGGTGGGCGTCCAGTCAGCTGCCTTGTTGTCCCGCACCAAACGCTGCTCTCGAGCCAGAACGGGTTGCGGGTCAACGTTGGCGGGATAGTTGAGAGCCGCATGCTCCTGCTGGAAAGACTCCCGTAACGCCACCGGAACGCAGCGCTTGATGACGTCCACCAGAGCACGCCGTCCATCTCGGTCAGCAGACGCGTCCGTTCCCGTAAGCCAAACGTGGGCGTTGCTGTGCTTTTCGATGACCAGCTGGAGCACGTCGTAGAGCAAGCCGTTGACTTTGCTCACCACCAGAGCCTCAGGCTCGTCCAGATCGAACGAGGCCAGCTCCAGCCCAGCGGACGCGAACTCCGTACGAAGCTGCACCACCATGTCGGAGAGCAGGTTCGCGTCAGTCGTGCCGCTGAAATAATGCTTCTTGTCCCCAAGGATATCCTCGCGGATACCCTTGGCCCAAGACCGATGCAGCCGCTGCTTGTAGATCTCGTCAACGAGCTTGGACTGCTCCTGCAAATACTTCCTGGTGGCAACGTCGGCGTCCTCGTTGGAAGTAGGTGCGGGATACGCAAAATTTGGGGTTTTGACCGTCGGCGTGTTGCGCACCGCGTCGGTCAGCCTCAAGGAGGCATCGATGTCGGAGTCCCTCATAAGGGACTTTTTGGATCTTGTAGAAACCATCACGTAGAGAGCCTGATGGGAGGTGGTACGCTGGGGCGCGTAAGGGTAGCGGCGTGGGGAGAATGTGAGTACACAGCCATGCGAAGAGCGGTAAAACCATGGCAGCGAGGGGCACTGGAAGACGAAGTCGAGGTCGAAGGTGCTGCAGTCACCAGCCCAAGGAACGGTAGATTGCTGGATCAAGGCAAAGAGAAAACCGTACAAGGACATTGCGTCGACAAAGTCCGATCCAGGTCGAACCCCCATAGCCGCCGATCAAATACTCAAAAGCTGCTCATCCCAAACTTCCCACGCGCACCCAAACGCGCCGGTGCGCACCACCTACCAAAACGGCTGTTTTAGCCAATCATGGCCAAAAGCAATGTGGAATATAGCGTGGATGGGGCCACGACCTACTGGAATATCCCGGTTCAAGATATCAGACAGTCAGTGAACCAATATAGATAAAACTCTCATAAGAAATAAACCCTAAGCTAGATATACCCGGAACGGTCACGGATCTAGCTACCTGTGACACTCGGTGTGTCACAGCACGGGCTTACGGATCAGTCACAGGTCCAGTGTTGGCTACCTAGGAATCTGTCATAGGGGCCTGCACCGGGACTCCCGGTCAGGGCTGCCTATACAGATTTCAGCAGGGAATCCCCACGGAGGCTTTCCACAGCCGTAGCTGCGGGGAGCACCGGCATGCCAGTCACCCAGAGCACCACCAGAGCTAGGTGCCTGGGTCGCAGGTGTAGAGGAGAGATTTGCCGAGACGTCTGAAGCCCGTGGCTTTACCGTGAATGTGCCGTCGGCAAGGTCTTCATAGTCGTCGGTGTTGTAACCCGTGAGGTCAATGGGTTGGACGGCGGCGTGGTTCACGGTCTGAACGAACCCAGCGAACTCACCGTCCGCGTCCGCTGTGGTGGTCACCCGCGCCGATTGAAGTGGCGCGGGCTTCACATCTTCTCCCTGCGAGACAGGCATAGCAGGGGCCGGCACGGCGGATGCCGATGCCGCCGCACCACCTGCCGGAACCTGCTCCTCCGGTGTGGCCACCGCTGCGGCGGGACCGCACACCAGAGCCGAAGCCCCCTGTCCGATGCTGGCAGGAGGCGGGAAAGATGCGTGAGTGTAATGCACCTGCGGGTTGGCCGCGGAGTGAACCTCCGCGGCAAGATCGTCGAGACGGCGGAGAATGTCATCTCCCTCGGAAGCCGGCTGCTGCTCCACGGTGAAGCCGTAGGCGGACACGTCGATGCCGCCCACCGCTCCCGCACAAAGCACCGCGGGTGGCCCGTACTCGGCTGCCGCACGTGCAAAGGACTCCGCCCCGTCGTCTGCCGCCTGCTGGAACAATGCACACATGGCGAGCGCGTGCACCCCCTCTGCGTCCTCCTCGTCGATGGGAACGCAGAATGCCGCGGCAGAGGTGGGCGGGTGTTGGCGCCCGCCCAACGGGCAGTCGCGGTAGAAGTGATACGCCTCACCTTTGCCCGCCTTCTTGCACCTACCGCAGAACGGCTTCGCCCGCTGATCGTCGCGGTCGAATCCCACCGGTGGGGCCTTGTGGGTCCCCACACGGAATCCTCGCGGCTGCTGCCCCCGCTGCTGTTGCTGCCGCTGCTGCACCCGCTCCCGCTGTTGACGCACAACCGGAGCGGCTTCACCTTGCTGCCGCTGAACGAGCTCCTTGAGCTCCGTGATCTTCTGGAGAAGGGCGTCGTACTCGCTGCTGGAAAGGTGTGCGGAGACGCCATCCGCGCCCGAAGCCACCTTCCCCCCGCCCGTCTGCGCCCAAGCCTGGTAAATTTCCACAACCATGGAACGGAGCGAAACCAGTGACACATGAGCCAAGTCAGCGGTCATGGGATAGCGGACCTTCACCGCAGCGTAGAAGGTCGGGTCGAGCCGGGTGTAGAGGCTCAACTTCCTCGTGGCCTCGGTCGGTGTCCAGTCAGAAGCCCGGTTATCCCGCACTAAACGTTGTTCCTTAGCCAAGATCGGCTGCGGGTCAACGTTTGCGGGATAACGCAACGCGGCGTGCTCCTCCTGCTGCGACTCTCGTAGCGCCACCGGAACACAACCCTTGATGATGTCGACAAGGGCTCGCCTTCCATCTCGGTCAGTCGAAGAATCGGTACCAGTGAGCCAGACGTAGGCGTTGCTGTGCTTCTCCACCACGAGAGCCAGAACGTCGTACAAGAGGCCATTCACCTTGTTGACCACTGGAGCCAGAGGGTCGTCGAGGTCAAAGGCACACAGTTCCAGTCCGGCCGACTGAAACTCCGTACGCAGCTGCACCACCAGGTCGGACAGAAGGCCAGCGTCGTCCGTACCGCGGAAATGATGTTTCTTGTCACCAAGAATATCCTCACGGATACTCTTGGCCCAAGCCCGATGGAGTCGCGCCTTGTAGATTTCGTCGACGAGCTTGGACTGCTCCTGCAGGTAACGCCTGACGGCCACGTCCTCGTCTACGTTTGATGCAGGGTTGGGGGTAGGAACAAAAGGCGTAGCTGCTGTCGGTGTGTTCCGCACCCCGTCGATCAACCTCAAAGAGGCATCGATGTCACTGTCCCTTGTGAGGGACTTCTTGGATCTTGTCGTCATTCCCATCTCTAGAAAAGCCTGAGGGGAGGCGGTACGCTGTAACACGTTTGGGTAGGGTCGCGGAGAAAATGTGACGTCACAGACACGGAAAGAGCGGTCGGGCCATGCTAGCGAGGGGCGAAGGAAGATGTCGTCGAAGTCAAAGGTGCCAAGGTCACCAGCCCAAAATACGGTAGCAGGCAGGATCAGAGCGAGCAGAAAACCGTGGATAATGGACATTGCGACGACGAAACCCAATCCAAGCCGGCACCCCATAGCTGCGGCCCAGTCGCTCACCGCAAGCCGCTCATCTCATAATCTCCACTAATGCCCAAACGCGCAAACGCGCACCACCTCTCCGAGCGGCCGTTTAGCCAATCATGGCCAAACTAGCAAGTGGAATAAAGCGTGGATGGGGCCACGACCTACCGGAATATCCTAGTTCACTAGATATCAGAGGGTCCCGAACTGTGTGGATAAACTGTCTCATAAGATAATAAACCCTAAGCTAGATATACCCGGAACGGTCTCGCAACGGTCTCGGATACTAGCCTACCTGTGACACAGCGTGTGTCACAGCACGAACCTATAGATCATTCAGCGGTCCAGTGTTGGTCCTAGGGGTCTGTCATAGGGGCCTGCACCGGGACTCCCAGTCAGGGCTGCCTATACAGATTCCAGCATATGCTCGATGGATATAGCGCTTGGGTATCTATCGACCACTGTACTGTTACGTAAGCGCGGTCACAACGAGCGAGCTAAAGGAAACGATGTGTGTATCGCGGCGCAAAGAGCGCGGGTGGTGGAAGGCATCGAACCTCCGGGGCCGCGCGCTCTCCGTGCCTGGCGGGGCGCGGAGCACATTCACACTCGCTGCCCCATGACGCGGCATCATCGTTGTGCTACCGTGCTCGGATCCGCATAACGTGTGTGGTGCGCGACGGGTGGTCCGCGTCACTCCCTTAAGGTGGTGAGCACCTCGATGGCAATAAGATGAAACGTTCAGTGGGTAGGGATTCTCAAGGGCTCAAGGTCTCAAGCAGCTCAAGTAGTCAAGTAGACTAGTGACACTACGATGCCGGTGTCACCCCCTTGGTTCTCCAACCGTTGTGGTGCACGTGTCATTGTGACGGGAAGACTGCGGGAAGCGATTGTTTCGTTTCTCGTTTCGGATTAGATACATTGATCAAACTCACGTTACACCCCGGCATCCCGCTAGCGGAGTTGCTTTGTTTTGTGGCGACCGCATCCCGTCGTCGCGATATGCGCGCGCGGATGCATTATGCGGCACCGTGGCAATGGCATTGCACTCAACCATCTCAGCACGCACGAACGCGAACACGGGCCCGCACACTCTCGGACTCCGAATTTGCGAATTTCACGACTTGGTCACCAATTCATAGGAACTAGTGTGTATGCAACATCGCAAATGCTAGGGGACAGCCGCCCCCGCCAGGGATGTCGCTGGGCTTCGTTCCTTGGGTTGAAGGGGTGACAGGAGACCAGAGGTTCCTGACCAGAAATTCACCACCTCGTGAGAGTGTGGTGGGGATTGGATATAGTTTTCAACCAGCAATTGACGCGTCTCGGTTACACCTCATAAACTGCGTCATTGCCCCAAGCGCAAAGATGAGGAGCTGGCGACGTCATCCGGAGTTATTTCCCCATGGGATGCGTCACTCTTATGGGAGGCCGACTGACCCTCGCTGGGTCCAGGATGGATGCACAGCATCGATCACCGGGCTCCTCGGGTGTTAGCAACACGAAATGCGTGGGGATGGGTGGGGATGGTGAAATGTTGTTCTTTGGCTTAAGGTGACGTGTTCTCGCGAAGAGACACAAAAATTGGATCAGACGGCTGTGTGTGAACCACGCTCGGTAAACTTTAGTAAAAGGCGAAAGTTTAATACGCCAGAAGAGTGGATCACGCCGTTGGTCTGAAGGGCTAGGCTAGGTCAACTTATGCGTCCACGAAAAAGGCGTGCGTTATGGGAGGACACCCAAATCGGTTGATGCGGGGACCGACTCGCACAATGTTCATACATATTAGCGCTTAGCTCAGGAGGGGCAAGCCTCCTGGGGTGGTGTGTCCGCTGCCACACGCCGCGACGCACCCACGATGAGGGAGGGAAGGGCTCGCCACATGCTTCTCCACTTGGTTTCTCTTGGTGGCGAGGCGCGCGAACGCGACACTCAGCCCTCACAGAAATTATCCGGTTCTGTAACCCAGTGGGCACAAATACCGATCGCCACCCGCGAAGTGCAATGCGAGCAGCTCTCGATAGGCCTCCACCCTTATTGATCGGCAGATGACCCCCAGCAGGTAAGTATGCCTTCCCACCCCAACCCACATGGCTTTATCTCGGTTCACGTCCCGGACGCCTTATGGGAGCAAGTTTGTAGGTGTACATGTGAGTATACCGTACGGTATTATATTTATTGTTTATTCGGGCCATGGCCATGGCCATGGCCCTATCGCATCGCAAGCCAACAGTTGTCGCAGTTGTCATCACGAGATTCCACAGCTACCATCACTCAGCCCGCACCCTTCTCGGATGGGAAAGGGCGGGGTGGCGGGGTGGGGGGCACTAGAGAAGGGCCGTCTGGTGTGAAGCCGAATGTCGCTCTTGGTTTAGCAGGGTGTGGGCTGCACGCAGGTGGAGGTAGTGCAATACCACGAGCATGCTGGTCGGCCAGCGGTGCAAGCACAGCTATACGGCACAACCGCCCAGAAAAATTAATTTAATATCATAGGGGTCAATGACCCCTGTATCAGATATTAAACTGATAAGAACAGATACTACACTTGATCTTAGCCAAAAGGCCGAGAAAGGTATGAAGTCCTAGCCATCGCCATGCCATCTTATACCGTTTCTCCCGCCCCTCACTTATGGGAGGCGAGCAAACGAATGTCCCCAGCTCTCCACCGCACTCGCATCGCACTCGCTGACGATGACCGATGTCGATGGTCTCGTGTCGATGTGCCTGTCGCTGTTGGACTCTCTTGCTAATCTTTGCTCTCATCGGTCATCACTGCCATGACAGCAATGCTGAATTCTGTCACTACCTCGCGACGGCATCGTCACTACGTCGTCGGCGTGGCCATGCGATGGCCTTGCCATATAATTATGAGAGGCACAGTATCGCGAGTACTCTACTGGTAGTTACGGTGTTGGGTGACACCACGACAGCGACACTGCAGACTCGAGACTGCGTTGCCTTTGGCGCGCCCCGCCCGATCGCTCGGACGGAATAAGCATCCCCCAAGGGCAAGGCCAGCATGCGTGACGGCGATCAAACGGGGCGGCTCCCATAAGCAGCGTGGTGCGCTGGGTTTTCAAGTATATGTACATGCAGCAATTCGTCCCGAGAGCATGCGCGCCAGGGGGCCCGACGGAATTGGCAGGGTCCAATCTAATGCGAGTGTATCTCTTTTGGTCCCACCCAACGCCCCCTCACCTCACTCTCGCTGTAATTGAGGCCGGGAGGGGGGGGTTCCACACGCCGACGCACCCCTGCCATGATCCAGGCCTGGCGTGGGATCTTCACCCCCATTCGAAGGCGGTGGCCCCGCATACCCTCCATGTACCTTGTCCTATGCCAAGCTGGTAGTGTTTGCAACGAGGCGCTACTTCGCATTTGATGTCCTTGGTTTAGGTGAAAATCCGCCTCAGACAGTACTAGCAATTAGCATGCATATGGGTGAGGTCCCAAAATGAGACCCCAGCATGTTGGGTTGGTGTCCTCACAGAACGGATAGTATATAAGTATGTAATTGCAGTCTTTGGTTATACAAAGACATCTTGCAATGCCGATGTCAACCATATTTATGCAAGCCCGCCCGACGTCTGCCTTATGGGAGCAGGCACCGATCGCGCTCCGCACGGCGTCGAACATGTACGGTATGCGTAGTTCTACTACTACAGTAGTCTACGTTGGACGCACGCTTGCCCGGCCAATCGAAACGGACCTCTCGAACACATCGCGGTGTTCGCGATCAGTTCTCACGAGGAAAAGGGAGTGTCGGATGACATCAAAGAGTCCACGCCCGGATTCGAACCAGGGACCTATCGATCTGCAATCGATTGCTCTACCACTGAGCTACATAGACACCGCCGCATCTGGGAATCGAACTCGGGTCTCCTGAGTGACCGTCAGGGATACTAACCACTATACTAATGCGACATGTGTTCCAGAACCGACCCGATGACCCCTTATTCTATTATATGACGGTCCGCGGCGTACGGTCAATAGACATAGCATACGAAGTTGTGACCGACCGTCCGTCCGACCGTCCGACCGTCCGACCCGCGTCCGACCGTCCGACCGGGGTTTATAGTAGGTTTAGGTATGATATTTTCTCCCGGTTCATCCGTAGAAAGGCAACTTGAGAACTCAGATACGATAATATGCTACCGGAATATCCTAGTTCACTAGATATCAGAGGGTCCCGAACTGTGTGGATAAACTGTCTCATAAGATAATAAACCCTAAGCTAGATATACCCGGAACGGTCTCGCAACGGTCTTGGATACTAGCCTACCTGTGACACAGCGTGTGTCACAGCACGAACCTATAGATCAGTCAGCGGTCCAGTGTTGGTCCTAGGGGTCTGTCATAGGGGCCTGCACCGGGACTCCCAGTCAGGGCTGCCTATACAGATTCCAGCACACCACCCCAGCACTGTGGGTGGTGACTGTCTAGGAGAGTCAGAATGTTAAGATAAGTTAGGGTAGGAGCTAGGGTGACAAACCTAACTGCTAATTCAACTGTGCAATTCTGATACACAAATTGAAACCCTCTAGCCGGCACAAGTGCAGAAACATACAGGCATATAGGTCCTGCTAAACTACTGAAAGGCACGGTGCCAGCAAGTCAGATTAACGGATATAAGGAGTCAAAGTAAAAGCCAATTGAAGACCATGTTGAGGTCAAAGCACATCTCAGCACACCACCAGAAGGTGGTGCACTGCCAGAACCAGGAATAAAACTACTCGGGGTCAAAGATTAGAGGAGCACCGTCACCACATTGATCACCGCAGCAGCCCGCAGCACTGTCCTCCAGCGGGTCAGGCGGCAGTAGCACTGCCGCAGCACCCAGGGAGTGCAGCACCGCATCCAGTGTGACGGGGTCCAGCTCGGAGATACCAGAGTAGATGCACAAGTCCCCCCTGCACAGCACAGGCTGCGGAGCAGCCTGACCCGATACCTGCACAGATCCGACGTCATTGGCCGCCGTGTAGGCGGCGGTCCCCACTCCCATGATAGAAATCAAGAGAATAAAGGAGAGCATAAAAGGCATTCCCCACAAGCCAGCGTGGGCAGGGAATCCCCACGGAGGCTTTCCACAGCCGTAGCTGCGGGGAGCACCGGCATGCCAGTCACCCAGAGCACCACCAGAGCTAGGTGCCTGGGTCGCAGGTGTAGATGAGAGATTTGCCGAGACGTCTGAAGCCCGTGGCTTTACCGTGAATGTGCCGTCGGCAAGGTCTTCATAGTCGTCGGTGTTGTAACCCGTGAGGTCAATGGGTTGGACGGCGGCGTGGTTCACGGTCTGAACGAACCCAGCGAACTCACCGTCCGCGTCCGCTGTGGTGGTCACCCGCGCCGATTGAAGTGGCGCGGGTTGCACATCCTTCCCTGCGAGACAGGCATAGCAGGGGCCGGCACGGCGGATGCCGATGCCGCCGCACCACCTGCCGGAACCTGCTCCTCCGGTGTGGCCACCGCTGCGGCGGGACCGCACACCAGAGCCGAAGCCTCCTGTCCGATGCTGGCAGGAGGCGGGAAAGATGCGTGAGTGTAATGCACCTGCGGGTTGGCCGCGGAGTGAACCTCCGCGGCAAGATCGTCGAGACGGCGGAGAATGTCATCTCCCTCGGAAGCCGGCTGCTGCTCCACGGTGAAGCCGTAGGCGGACACGTCGATGCCGCCCACCGCTCCCGCACAAAGCACCGCGGGTGGCCCGTACTCGGCTGCCGCACGTGCAAAGGACTCCGCCCCGTCGTCTGCCGCCTGCTGGAACAATGCACACATGGCGAGCGCGTGCACCCCCTCTGCGTCCTCCTCGTCGATGGGAACGCAAAATGCCGCGGCAGAGGTGGGCGGGTGTTGGCGCCCGCCCAACGGGCAGTCGCGGTAGAAGTGATACGCCTCACCTTTGCCCGCCTTCTTGCACCTACCGCAGAACGGCTTCGCCCGCTGATCGTCGCGGTCGAATCCCACCGGTGGGGCCTTGTGGGTCCCCACACGGAATCCTCGCGGCTGCTGCCCCCGCTGCTGTTGCTGTCGCTGCTGCACCCGCTCCCGTTGTTGACGCACAACCGGAGCGGCTTCACCTTGCTGCCGCTGAACGAGCTCCTTGAGCTCCGTGATCTTCTGGAGAAGGGCGTCGTACTCGCTGCTGGAAAGGTGTGCGGAGACGCCATCCGCGCCCGAAGCCACCTTCCCCCCGCCCGTCTGCGCCCAAGCCTGGTAAATTTCCACAACCATGGAACGGAGCGAAACCAGTGACACATGAGCCAAGTCAGCGGTCATGGGATAGCGGACCTTCACCGCAGCGTAGAAGGTCGGGTCGAGCCGGGTGTAGAGGCTCAACTTCCTCGTGGCCTCGGTCGGTGTCCAGTCAGAAGCCCGGTTATCCCGCACTAAACGTTGTTCCTTAGCCAAGATCGGCTGCGGGTCAACGTTTGCGGGATAACGCAACGCGGCGTGCTCCTCCTGCTGCGACTCTCGTAGCGCCACCGGAACACAACCCTTGATGATGTCGACAAGGGCTCGCCTCCCATCTCGGTCAGTCGAGGAATCGGTACCAGTGAGCCAGACGTAGGCGTTGCTGTGCTTCTCCACCACGAGAGCCAGAACGTCGTACAGGAGGCCATTCACCTTGTTGACCACTGGAGCCAGAGGGTCGTCGAGGTCAAAGGCACACAGTTCCAGTCCGGCCGACTGAAACTCCGTACGCAGCTGCACCACCAGGTCGGACAGAAGGCCAGCGTCGTCCGTACCGCGGAAATGATGTTTCTTGTCACCAAGAATATCCTCACGGATACTCTTGGCCCAAGCCCGATGGAGTCGCGCCTTGTAGATTTCGTCGACGAGCTTGGACTGCTCCTGCAGGTAACGCCTGACGGCCACGTCCTCGTCCACGTTCGATGCAGGGTTGGGTGTAGGAACAAAAGGCGTAGCCGCCGTCGGTGTGTTCCGCACCCCGTCGATCAACCTCAAAGAGGCATCGATGTCACTGTCCCTCGTGAGGGACTTCTTGGATCTTGTCGTCATTCCCATCTCTAGAAAAGCCTGAGGGGAGGCGGTACGCTGTAACACGTTTGGGTAGGGTCGCGGAGAAAATGTGACGTCACAGACACGGAAAGAGCGGTCGGGCCATGCTAGCGAGGGGCGAAGGAAGATGTCGCCGAAGTCAAAGGTGCCAAGGTCACCAGCCCAAAATACGGTAGCAGGCAGGATCAGAGCGAGCAGAAAACCGTGGATAATGGACATTGCGACGACGAAACCCAATCCAAGCCGGAACCCCATAGCTGCGGCTCAGTCGCTCACCGCAAGCCGCTCATCTCATAATCTCCACTAATGCCCAAACGCGCAAACGCGCACCACCTCTCCGAGCGGCCGTTTAGCCAATCATGGCCAAACTAGCAAGTGGAATAAAGCGTGGATGGGGCCACGACCTACCGGAATATCCTAGTTCACTAGATATCAGAGGGTCCCGAACTGTGTGGATAAACTGTCTCATAAGATAATAAACCCTAAGCTAGATATACCCGGAACGGTCTCGCAACGGTCTCGGATACTAGCCTACCTGTGACACAGCGTGTGTCACAGCACGAACCTATAGATCATTCAGCGGTCCAGTGTTGGTCCTAGGGGTCTGTCATAGGGGCCTGCACCGGGACTCCCAGTCAGGGCTGCCTATACAGATTCCAGCATATGCTCGATGGATATAGCGCTTGGGTATCTATCGACCACTGTACTGTTACGTAAGCGCGGTCACAACGAGCGAGCTAAAGGAAACGATGTGTGTATCGCGGCGCAAAGAGCGCGGGTGGTGGAAGGCATCGAACCTCCGGGGCCGCGCGCTCTCCGTGCCTGGCGGGGCGCGGAGCACATTCACACTCGCTGCCCCATGACGCGGCATCATCGTTGTGCTACCGTGCTCGGATCCGCATAACGTGTGTGGTGCGCGACGGGTGGTCCGCGTCACTCCCTTAAGGTGGTGAGCACCTCGATGGCAATAAGATGAAACGTTCAGTGGGTAGGGATTCTCAAGGGCTCAAGGTCTCAAGCAGCTCAAGTAGTCAAGTAGACTAGTGACACTACGATGCCGGTGTCACCCCCTTGGTTCTCCAACCGTTGTGGTGCACGTGTCATTGTGACGGGAAGACTGCGGGAAGCGATTGTTTCGTTTCTCGTTTCGGATTAGATACATTGATCAAACTCACGTTACACCCCGGCATCCCGCTAGCGGAGTTGCTTTGTTTTGTGGCGACCGCATCCCGTCGTCGCGATATGCGCGCGCGGATGCATTATGCGGCACCGTGGCAATGGCATTGCACTCAACCATCTCAGCACGCACGAACGCCAACACGGGCCCGCACACTCTCGGACTCCGAATTTGCGAATTTCACGACTTGGTCACCAATTCATAGGAACTAGTGTGTATGCAACATCGCAAATGCTAGGGGACAGCCGCCCCCGCCAGGGATGTCGCTGGGCTTCGTTCCTTGGGTTGAAGGGGTGACAGGAGACCAGAGGTTCCTGACCAGAAATTCACCACCTCGTGAGAGTGTGGTGGGGATTGGATATAGTTTTCAACCAGCAATTGACGCGTCTCGGTTACACCTCATAAACTGCGTCATTGCCCCAAGCGCAAAGATGAGGAGCTGGCGACGTCATCCGGACTTATTTCCCCATGGGATGCGTCACTCTTATGGGAGGCCGACTGACCCTCGCTGGGTCCAGGATGGATGCACAGCATCGATCACCGGGCTCCTCGGGTGTTAGCAACACGAAATGCGTGGGGATGGGTGGGGATGGTGAAATGTTGTTCTTTGGCTTAAGGTGACGTGTTCTCGCGAAGAGACACAAAAATTGGATCAGACGGCTGTGTGTGAACCACGCTCGGTAAACTTTAGTAAAAGGCGAAAGTTTAATACGCCAGAAGAGTGGATCACGCCGTTGGTCTGAAGGGCTAGGCTAGGTCAACTTATGCGTCCACGAAAAAGGCGTGCGTTATGGGAGGACACCCAAATCGGTTGATGCGGGGACCGACTCGCACAATGTTCATACATATTAGCGCTTAGCTCAGGAGGGGCAAGCCTCCTGGGGTGGTGTGTCCGCTGCCACACGCCGCGACGCACCCACGATGAGGGAGGGAAGGGCTCGCCACATGCTTCTCCACTTGGTTTCTCTTGGTGGCGAGGCGCGCGAACGCGACACTCAGCCCTCACAGAATTATCCGGTTCTGTAACCCAGTGGGCACAAATACCGATCGCCACCCGCGAAGTGCAATGCGAGCAGCTCTCGATAGGCCTCCACCCTTATTGATCGGCAGATGACCCCCAGCAGGTAAGTATGCCTTCCCACCCCAACCCACATGGCTTTATCTCGGTTCACGTCCCGGACGCCTTATGGGAGCAGGTTTGTAGGTGTACATGTGAGTATACCGTACGGTATTATATTTATTGTTTATTCGGGCCATGGCCATGGCCATGGCCCTATCGCATCGCAAGCCAACAGTTGTCGCAGTTGTCATCACGAGATTCCACAGCTACCATCACTCCGCCCGCACCCTTCTCGGATGGGAAAGGGCGGGGTGGCGGGGTGGGGGGCACTAGAGAAGGGCCGTCTGGTGTGAAGCCGAATGTCGCTCTTGGTTTAGCAGGGTGTGGGCTGCACGCAGGTGGAGGTAGTGCAATACCACGAGCATGCTGGTCGGCCAGCGGTGCAAGCACAGCTATACGGCACAACCGCCCAGAAAAATTAATTTAATATCATAGGGGTCAATGACCCCTGTATCAGATATTAAACTGATAAGAACAGATACTACACTTGATCTTAGCCAAAAGGCCGAGAAAGGTATGAAGTCCTAGCCATCGCCATGCCATCTTATACCGTTTCTCCCGCCCCTCACTTATGGGAGGCGAGCAAACGAATGTCCCCAGCTCTCCACCGCACTCGCATCGCACTCGCTGACGATGACCGATGTCGATGGTCTCGTGTCGATGTGCCTGTCGCTGTTGGACTCTCTTGCTAATCTTTGCTCTCATCGGTCATCACTGCCATGACAGCAATGCTGAATTCTGTCACTACCTCGCGACGGCATCGTCACTACGTCGTCGGCGTGGCCATGCGATGGCCTTGCCATATAATTATGAGAGGCACAGTATCGCGAGTACTCTACTGGTAGTTACGGTGTTGGGTGACACCACGACAGCGACACTGCAGACTCGAGACTGCGTTGCCTTTGGCGCGCCCCGCCCGATCGCTCGGACGGAATAAGCATCCCCCAAGGGCAAGGCCAGCATGCGTGACGGCGATCAAACGGGGCGGCTCCCATAAGCAGCGTGGTGCGCTGGGTTTCCAAGTATATGTACATGCAGCAATTCGTCCCGAGAGCATGCGCCCCGGGGGCCCGACGGAATTGGTAGGGTCCAATCTAATGCGAGTGTATCTCTTTTGGTCCCACCCAACGCCCCCTCACCTCACTCTCGCTGTAATTGAGGCCGGGAGGGGGGGGTTCCACACGCCGACGCACCCCTGCCACGATCCAGGCCTGGCGTGGGATCTTCACCCCCATTCGAAGGCGGTGGCCCCGCATACCCTCCATGTACCTTGTCCTATGCCAAGTTGGTAGTGTTTGCAACGAGGCGCTACTTCGCATTTGATGTCCTTGGTTTAGGTGAAAATATGATCCGCCTCAGACAGTACTAGCAATTAGCATGCATATGGGTGAGGTCCCAAAATGAGACCCCGGCATGTTGGGTTGGTGTCCTCACAGAACGGATAGTATATAAGTATGTAATTGCAGTCTTTGGTTATACAAAGACATCTTGCAATGCCGATGTCAACCATATTTATGCAAGCCCGCCCGACGTCTGCCTTATGGGAGCAGGCACCGATCGCGCTCCGCACGGCGTCGAACATGTACGGTATGCGTAGTTCTACTACTACAGTAGTCTATGTTGGACGCACGCTTGCCCGGCCAATCGAAACGGACCTCTCGAACACATCGCGGTGTTCGCGATCAGTTCTCACGAGGAAAAGGGAGTGTCGGATGACATCAAAGAGTCCACGCCCGGATTCGAACCAGGGACCTATCGATCTGCAGTCGATTGCTCTACCACTGAGCTACATAGACACCGCCGCGTCTGGGAATCGAACTCGGGTCTCCTGAGTGACAGTCAGGGATACTAACCACTATACTAATGCGACATGTGTTCCAGAACCGACCCGATGACCCCTTATTCTATTATATGACGGTCCGCGGCGTACGGTCAATAGACATAGCATACGAAGTTGTGACCGACCGTCCGTCCGACCGTCCGACCGTCCGACCCGCGTCCGACCGTCCGACCGGGGTTTATAGTAGGTTTAGGTATGATATTTTCTCCCGGTTCATCCGTAGAAAGGCAACTTGAGAACTCAGATACGATAATATGCTCGATGGATATAGCGCTTGGGTATCTATCGACCACTGTACTGTTACGTAAGCGCGGTCACAACGAGCGAGCTAAAGGAAACGATGTGTGTATCGCGGCGCAAAGAGCGCGGGTGGTGGAAGGCATCGAACCTCCGGGGCCGCGCGCTCTCCGTGCCTGGCGGGGCGCGGAGCACATTCACACTCGCTGCCCCATGACGCGGCATCATCGTTGTGCTACCGTGCTCGGATCCGCATAACGTGTGTGGTGCGCGACGGGTGGTCCGCGTCACTCCCTTAAGGTGGTGAGCGCCTCGATGGCAATAAGATGAAACGTTCAGTGGGTAGGGATTCTCAAGGGCTCAAGGTCTCAAGCAGCTCAAGTAGTCAAGTAGACTAGTGACACTACGATGCCGGTGTCACCCCCTTGGTTCTCCAACCGTTGTGGTGCACGTGTCATTGTGACGGGAAGACTGCGGGAAGCGATTGTTTCGTTTCTCGTTTCGGATTAGATACATTGATCAAACTCACGTTACACCCCGGCATCCCGCTAGCGGAGTTGCTTTGTTTTGTGGCGACCGCATCCCGTCGTCGCGATATGCGCGCGCGGATGCATTATGCGGCACCGTGGCAATGGCATTGCACTCAACCATCTCAGCACGCACGAACGCGAACACGGGCCCGCACACTCTCGGACTCCGAATTTGCGAATTTCACGACTTGGTCACCAATTCATAGGAACTAGTGTGTATGCAACATCGCAAATGCTAGGGGACAGCCGCCCCCGCCAGGGATGTCGCTGGGCTTCGTTCCTTGTGTTGAAGGGGTGACAGGAGACCAGAGGTTCCTGACCAGAAATTCACCACCTCGTGAGAGTGTGGTGGGGATTGGATATAGTTTTCAACCAGCAATTGACGCGTCTCGGTTACACCTCATAAACTGCGTCATTGCCCCAAGCGCAAAGATGAGGAGCTGGCGACGTCATCCGGACTTATTTCCCCATGGGATGCGTCACTCTTATGGGAGGCCGACTGACCCTCGCTGGGTCCAGGATGGATGCACAGCATCGATCACCGGGCTCCTCGGGTGTGAGCAACACGAAATGCGTGGGGATGGGTGGGGATGGTGAAATGTTGTTCTTTGGCTTAAGGTGACGTGTTCTCGCGAAGAGACACAAAAATTGGATCAGACGGCTGTGTGTGAACCACGCTCGGTAAACTTTAGTAAAAGGCGAAAGTTTAATACGCCAGAAGAGTGGATCACGCCGTTGGTCTGAGGGCTAGGCTAGGTCAACTTATGCGTCCACGAAAAAGGCGTGCGTTATGGGAGGACACCCAAATCGGTTGATGCGGGGACCGACTCGCACAATGTTCATACATATTAGCGCTTAGCTCAGGAGGGGCAAGCCTCCTGGGGTGGTGTGTCCGCTGCCACACGCCGCGACGCACCCACGATGAGGGAGGGAAGGGCTCGCCACATGCTTCTCCACTTGGTTTCTCTTGGTGGCGAGGCGCGCGAACGCGACACTCAGCCCTCACAGAAATTATCCGGTTCTGTAACCCAGTGGGCACAAATACCGATCGCCACCCGCGAAGTGCAATGCGAGCAGCTCTCGATAGGCCTCCACCCTTATTGATCGGCAGATGACCCCCAGCAGGTAAGTATGCCTTCCCACCCCAACCCACCTGGCTTTATCTCGGTTCACGTCCCGGACGCCTTATGGGAGCAGGTTTGTAGGTGTACATGTGAGTATACCGTACGGTATTATATTTATTGTTTATTCGGGCCATGGCCATGGCCCTATCGCATCGCAAGCCAACAGTTGTCGCAGTTGTCATCACGAGATTCCACAGCTACCATCACTCAGCCCGCACCCTTCTCGGATGGGAAAGGGCGGGGTGGCGGGGTGGGGGGCACTAGAGAAGGGCCGTCTGGTGTGAAGCCGAATGTCGCTCTTGGTTTGGCAGGGTGTGGGCTGCACGCAGGTGGAGGTAGTGCAATACCACGAGCATGCTGGTCGGCCAGCGGTGCAAGCACAGCTATACGGCACAACCGCCCAGAAAAATTAATTTAATATCATAGGGGTCAATGACCCCTGTATCAGATATTAAACTGATAAGAACAGATACTACACTTGATCTTAGCCAAAAGGCCGAGAAAGGTATGAAGTCCTAGCCATCGCCATGCCATCTTATACCGTTTCTCCCGCCCCTCACTTATGGGAGGCGAGCAAACGAATGTCCCCAGCTCTCCACCGCACTCGCATCGCACTCGCTGACGATGACCGATGTCGATGGTCTCGTGTCGATGTGCCTGTCGCTGTTGGACTCTCTTGCTAATCTTTGCTCTCATCGGTCATCACTGCCATGACAGCAATGCTGAATTCTGTCACTACCTCGCGACGGCATCGTCACTACGTCGTCGGCGTGGCCATGCGATGGCCTTGCCATATAATTATGAGAGGCACAGTATCGCGAGTACTCTACTGGTAGTTACGGTGTTGGGTGACACAGACAGCGACACTGCAGACTCGAGACTGCGTTGCCTTTGGCGCGCCCCGCCCGATCGCTCGGACGGAATAAGCATCCCCCAAGGGCAAGGCCAGCATGCGTGACGGCGATCAAACGGGGCGGCTCCCATAAGCAGCGTGGTGCGCTGGGTTTTCAAGTATATGTACATGCAGCAATTCGTCCCGAGAGCATGCGCGCCAGGGGGCCCGACGGAATTGGCAGGGTCCAATCTAATGCGAGTGTATCTCTTTTGGTCCCACCCAACGCCCCCTCACCTCACTCTCGCTGTAATTGAGGCCGGGAGGGGGGGGTTCCACACGCCGACGCACCCCTGCCATGATCCAGGCCTGGCGTGGGATCTTCACCCCCATTCGAAGGCGGTGGCCCCGCATACCCTCCATGTACCTTGTCCTATGCCAAGTTGGTAGTGTTTGCAACGAGGCGCTACTTCGCATTTGATGTCCTTGGTTTAGGTGAAAATATGATCCGCCTCAGACAGTACTAGCAATTAGCATGCATATGGGTGAGGTCCCAAAATGAGACCCCGGCATGTTGGGTTGGTGTCCTCACAGAACGGATAGTATATAAGTATGTAATTGCAGTCTTTGGTTATACAAAGACATCTTGCAATGCCGATGTCAACCATATTTATGCAAGCCCGCCCGACGTCTGCCTTATGGGAGCAGGCACCGATCGCGCTCCGCACGGCGTCGAACATGTACGGTATGCGTAGTTCTACTACTACAGTAGTCTACGTTGGACGCACGCTTGCCCGGCCAATCGAAACGGACCTCTCGAACACATCGCGGTGTTCGCGATCAGTTCTCACGAGGAAAAGGGAGTGTCGGATGACATCAAAGAGTCCACGCCCGGATTCGAACCAGGGACCTATCGATCTGCAGTCGATTGCTCTACCACTGAGCTACATAGACACCGCCGCATCTGGGAATCGAACTCGGGTCTCCTGAGTGACCGTCAGGGATACTAACCACTATACTAATGCGACATGTGTTCCAGAACCGACCCGATGACCCCTTATTCTATTATATGACGGTCCGCGGCGTACGGTCAATAGACATAGCATACGAAGTTGTGACCGACCGTCCGTCCGACCGTCCGACCGTCCGACCCGCGTCCGACCGTCCGACCGGGGTTTATAGTAGGTTTAGGTATGATATTTTCTCCCGGTTCATCCGTAGAAAGGCAACTTGAGAACTCAGATACGATAATATGCTCGATGGATATAGCGCTTGGGTATCTATCGACCACTGTACTGTTACGTAAGCGCGGTCACAACGAGCGAGCTAAAGGAAACGATGTGTGTATCGCGGCGCAAAGAGCGCGGGTGGTGGAAGGCATCGAACCTCCGGGGCCGCGCGCTCTCCGTGCCTGGCGGGGCGCGGAGCACATTCACACTCGCTGCCCCATGACGCGGCATCATCGTTGTGCTACCGTGCTCGGATCCGCATAACGTGTGTGGTGCGCGACGGGTGGTCCGCGTCACTCCCTTAAGGTGGTGAGCACCTCGATGGCAATAAGATGAAACGTTCAGTGGGTAGGGATTCTCAAGGGCTCAAGGTCTCAAGCAGCTCAAGTAGTCAAGTAGACTAGTGACACTACGATGCCGGTGTCACCCCCTTGGTTCTCCAACCGTTGTGGTGCACGTGTCATTGTGACGGGAAGACTGCGGGAAGCGATTGTTTCGTTTCTCGTTTCGGATTAGATACATTGATCAAACTCACGTTACACCCCGGCATCCCGCTAGCGGAGTTGCTTTGTTTTGTGGCGACCGCATCCCGTCGTCGCGATATGCGCGCGCGGATGCATTATGCGGCACCGTGGCAATGGCATTGCACTCAACC
>LGRX02028445.1:0-43777 GCA_001247695.2 Cymbomonas tetramitiformis
TTCAGGGCCTGAAAATGGTTATCAGGGCCTGAAAATGAGTTTTCAGGGCCTGGAAATGGTTTTCAGGGCCTGAAAACTGATTTTCCGGGCCTGAAAATGAGCTTTCAGGGCCTGAAAATGAGCTTTCAGGGCCTGAAAATGAGCTCAGGGCCTGAAAATGAGCTTTCAGGGCCTGAAAATGAGCTTTCCGGGCCTGAAAATGAGCTTTCCGGGCCTGAAAATGAGCTTTCCGGGCCTGAAAATGAGCTTTCCGGGCCTGAAAATGAGCTTTCAGCGCCTGAAAATGAGTTTTCAGCGCCTGAAAATGAGTTTTCAGGGGCTGAAAATGGTTTTCAGGGTCTGAAAAGTCATTTCAGGGCCTGAAAATGACTTTCAGGCCCTGAAAATGAGTTTTCAGGCCCTGAAAATGGTTTTCAGGGGCTGAAAATGAGTTTTCAGGCCCTGAAAATGCCTTATGTGCATTTTCAGGGCTTGGAACACTGTAAAATTTTCAGGCCCTGAAAACCATTTTCAGGGGGCAAGATGAGGACATGAGAATATAATTCTAAACTTTATATAACACGAAAAGTGAATAATATTTTCAGGCCCTGAAAATAAAGTTCAGGGGGCATCTTAAGAGTGTGAATTCCAAATTTTCAGGCCCTGAAAATTGGTGTAAAAATTATATTATCCATGAAGTTTTTTCTAAGGTGTATAACTAGCCTAGTATAAAACAAGTTTAGACCCTGAAAGTGATTTTCAGGCCCTGAAAACCATTTTCAGGGCCTGAAAATGATTTTCAGGGCCTGAAAAATATTTTCAGGGCCTGAAAAAAAAGTTCAGGGGGCAATTTTTCAGGGGGCACAAAAAAAGTTCAGGGGGCAATCGTAAGTAGACCCCCATCTGCCGGATGTACTCCATCCAGAACCGATGGAAGCCCACTCACTGCGAAAACATCCTGCACTGGGACTATCGGCAGTTCTCGCCCAAGCACTTTGACGTCATTTGGGCGAGCCCTCCATGCACGGAGTATAGCCAAGCCAAAACGGTAGGGATACGAAACTTGCGTGGTGCTGACAGGCAAGTGCGGAGAACGCTGGAGATCATCAAGTACCTCCAGCCGAGCTTCTACTTCATCGAGAACCCGCGTGGCCGAGCTCCTCATGGGTTACACACTCGCCGATGCATGCAAGGGTTGCCACCTCCGCATCTGGCTACGTATTGTAAGTATGGTATGCCCTACAAGAAACCCACCCACTTCTGGACCAACGCGCCTATCACCACCCTGAAGTCTTGCGACCCCGAAAACCCCTGCGACTTCAAACGCCGTTATGGGCGGCACGAGAAGATGGCGCAAAGCGGCTCCGCCAGCAGAGAGTCGGGCGACCCTAGACCAGGCATGGGAGCTGGATGGCACGTGTATGGCATCCCCGCAGCCTTGCTTAAACAATTATTCAGCTCTCTACCGGTGGAACAACCCGTGGGGGCAATCGCAGCGGTGTGTGAATACCTAGCGGAGCTGCTTTGGAGAGATGAAAATGAGACAGATCTCAACGATGAAAGAGTCTGCGCTAACCCGGAAGAAGCTGACGAGGAGCCGGTGACCTTGATGCCGGAGTACAGCCCTACGCCGCCACCAGTGATGTCCGACGACAGCGAGTGGGACACCATGGGCTCCGAATCAGCCTAACGACTGTGCATCTAAGCACAAGCGAGGACGCTTCCCACCTGAAGGGGGGGGGAGTTGTGCTAGGACAACACACGGTGTCATGCGCGGATGACTCAGCAATGTCATACATGCCAGAAGTGTCATACGCGCCTTACAGCATTAGCGCCCGAGACCCCTGTTGAGGAAGAGACCCCCCTTATATGGGAGTACACAGTACCACTGTACTGTGTAATAATGTGACATGTAGAATACTGGCACATCATACTGCATGATAATGTAGTACAAGCATATGATAGGTTGATGAGACTTGGCCATGCTGACTAGGATTACCTCAGAGAGCTGAGTGAATAAGTAATGGCCAAGGCCAAAGAAACAGTTGAGATTTCTAGAGTAAAAACAGCCGCATGGCAAAAAGTCAATATAATACCTAATTCTTACTGCAAATATATGCAAGGAGTCTGGACGTAGTTCCTAAGAATCGACATAGCTTGATTAGTCTTATATAGTGCATAATATAGAACCTTGCACTATATATGATCCATCAGTAGTTTCACAGTCACTGTCAAGTAGAAGGTTTAGTACTGCCTCCTACAGTACGTACGCGCGCTTTGACGAACATTTCATAGAGTGGATTCGACAACGTACTAATGTGAAATTCGTTTTAGTTATGTGTGTCAATCGTAACTCAGGATCACAACTCCGTCCACCTCAGTATCCGGTAGCTGCGGATTACTGGCCATAAGATCCGAATGACAAACCACGGTCTGGCAAAGGTAGCATAGCAGTTTTTATTTATCCACAGATATGGTACCCGCATGTATGCGTATCTGTGCAAGGGTATGATTTTGTACAAGGCTCACTACACCTTAGCAAGGAAGGATCAATTTCCTGCAATCATTGCACCCATAATTTTGCAAGAAGCTTCTTATGCAACATAATGACTGAACATTAAGAGCAAGGTATATAGATGATCGACATGTATTAGTATATATTACAAAAAGTAAGGGCAATAGGCTTTAATATAATGTTAGCCTTCATAGGCAGCTATCATGTCTGCTGCATTGGTCAGCTCTGCGGCTTTGACCCAGGTGTCATGCTCAGGGCCGTAGCCTGCATATCGCACTAAATAGTACTTGACACCTCTAGTGATCTTATCTGAGAGTATATGTGATATCTCAAACAGTGGTTGCCCTTCTTCGGTGATCATCTGTGGCAGAGGCAAAGGTGCTTGGATTGAGTCATTGTGCAGCTCTATTCTGGATACAGGCTGAACCGGGTGGATACGAATGTCGAGATCCCCAAAATCTAACTCATAAGCACGTCCATGGCTGAGCACTTTAGATATGCCATTAAACGGCCCAATATATGGCTGCTTAAAGTGTCTGCCTGCCTCTGTCAAACCAGTCCATTGAATAAACTCAGTCCGTAGAAGAACTTTCTGCCCTACTGCAAATTGTCGGGGCATGTGAGTCTTATTGAATCTGGCTCGGTTGATTTCTGCTGCTCGGGAAATGTTATCTACCGCGTTGGCATGTATGTACAGCCGAGCACTGGTCCAAATGGTCTCGAATAGCATTCTGTATTGGAACAGGAGCTTCTGGCGGAATAGTGATTGCCAGATCATGAGGCGAAAGTGGCTGCGCCATCGAGTCGAGATAAAATGGTTTGTAACCAGTCGTAGCAGAAACCGTGTTGTTAATTGCAAACTCCACCAGAGGCAACTTGTCCTCCCACGAATTGGCTGAAGTATTGCAACAACACCTGAGGAGAAAAATACTCTCTAATCAGTTATAAACCAGAGGTTGGTGAATCATGCATCAAACAAAATGAAGAATACCTGAGGATGTCCTCAATGAAGGCATGGCTTCTCTCATTGCTTGCATTCGACTGTGGATGGTGTGAAGACGTCATAGACAATCTCGTACCAGTAGATTTCCACAGTGTTTGCCAGAATGAAGAAGTAAATCTGGGTCTCGATCTGAGATGATGTTCCTCGGAAGACCATGGAGCTTGAAGATATGCTGCATATATATTGAAGCAGTATGCTGAGCAGTCCAGGTCATGTTGAAGGGAATGAGATGCCAGCGATGAGAGAATTGGCACATTACCACGAAAATACTGTCGTGCCCATTAGTGGTGATAGGCAGGTCAGTAATCCAGTCAAGAGATACATCAAGCCATTTTGTCTTAGGCACACAATATCGTATATGTGACTGACCATAAGGTTTGTGTCTTCTCGTTTTCTGGCGTTGACACACGGGGCACTCCCGAATGTACTGAATGGCTGCCTTCGTCATTCCTGGCCAGTACTATCGGCTACGCAATAAATGGAGCATGCGATTCTTGCCTACATGACCAGAAATAGTGGCCGAGTGGCACTCATGAAGTAGAATGTGGCGAAGCTGTGTGATCTCACCGTCATCTGTAGGAACTTTGGCAGTAGGTGGAATGTAAAGCTGTCTGCCAAAAATGGTCTTGCGGTAGATCAATCCCTGTATAAGCTCGAAATTGCTGACTGTCTGTGATGATGTCGATGATGCCAGCTTAGATAATATAGTCTGTGCAAATGTGTCACGATCATACTGAGATATAATAATGTCGTGGAGCTGATGAGCTGATGATGCAGAAATAAGAGCAATGAATGTAGAATCTGTAGACGGAATGTCTGTTGAATGTGCCTCGCCGACGTCTATATGTTGCAGACAATCAGTGAGTTCAAAGAGTGTTGAAATACGGGTGAGTGCATCTGCAACCTTATTCTTCTCGCCTGCAATGTGCTCAATCCGAAAGTTGTACTCGGAGAGCTCATCCAACCACCTCGCCTGTTTGGGGCTTAGTGTGGATTTGGACTGGAAATAAACCAGTGGCTGATGATCTGAGCGAACAATAGTCTCTGGAGCTCCCAGCAAGATGTGGCGAAAGAACCGGAAGCCCTCCACAATGGCAAATAGCTCGATCTCAGGAATAGGCCAGCGTCTCTGTGTATCAGAAAGAGTGACGCTGTGATAGCCACATGGCTTCATACCTTTTCCTTGATCCTGCAACACTACTTGACCAACGTGTGTGCCTGATCCATCGACCTCCATAATAGATGGCAGTTTCTGATCTGGAAGCTGTAGTACTGGAGCATGGCAGATGGCGCTTTTGAGATTATCAATGTCCACTACCCGGCCTTGGGTACATCACGATGTACCCAACGTATGCAGATTTCCCCGTGTCATTTGTGCACCGACCGCTTGGGCAAATGTCTTGACAATACCCTAAACCGATCCCTCATAAGCGGATGCGCGCATGCCGGCTATTTTTTGATCACGTGTACCCAAACGCCGGCTACCGCCGTATGCCGCCGGAAAGAAAATGAAAAGTAGATATTTTTGGGTACATCCCTTGGGTACATCGATGGGGATGCCTCATATGTGCTCCTTAAACAATAGCATCGCCAAATCTAACGTTCGTGCATCATGTAGTACCCTAAAAAGCAAGTGTCATTCATTGGGTGGGCGTTTCAGCCAAAAGTTTCAGCTTCAAACGTCATGACGTTCGATGTGTTCTTAGAATTTACCGAAAAAGGGCCGATTATACCGCAATGACTGGAATTTTGCTTATACTACCTGCCTCCTCGACGGCCCTTTGAAAATTTGAGGGCCCATGTTGTCAAGTTCTCGACCTGCTCTTTCCGTAGTGTCTTATCAAAATTTTCATCCGAGGTCGCCTTGATCCTCAAAATGTCGGTTAAAGCAGCCGGTATCTCGTACATTGCCCCTATGAAATGTTGAGTTTGCCGAGTTCGGAACGTCACGAGTGGATATGCTATCGAGTCAAAATTAGCCCTGCGATATATTGGCACCCTGGGGAGGGTCTTAAGATAATATATTTTCATGTATTAATGACACAGTAATGAATTTAGTCATTGAAACACATCGCGCAGCTTGGGTACATCGCTATGTACCCAGACCCTCCTGGGTACATCCCCATGTACCACCGGGTAGTGGACATCAAATGCCTGCTGCTGCTCAGATTCCCAGACAAACTCTGCATTATCCTTTAGGAGACGATTGAGCGGCTCGGCAATCTTGGAGAACTTTGGTATAAATCTCCTAAACTGGCCGACCATGCCCAAGAATGACCGAAGAGATGACTTGCCATCTTTAGCCATACGGCGTAGAGGCTGTTTACCAACGGTTGGACCATATGACACTGGAGGCTGGATAGCCATGACTGCACGGATTCTGTCTTCGATGATGGATAGGCCTGCCTCTGAGATATGGTGTCCGATAAAATCTATGGATCTGACGAACAACTCGACCTTAGAAGGCCTGATGTAGAACTGATGATCTCTGCAGCGCTGTAAGAACTGTCGAACATGCTTCACGTGGCTGTCAAAATCTGGACTGTACACTATGGTGTCATCCATGAAAATAACCAAGAACCGATCGATGAAGTCAAAGAATGCTCGATTTCCAACACGTAGAGCGGTCGCAGGAGCGTTAGTTAACCCGAAGGGCATCACTGTCCACTCGTATGAACCATATCTAGTACGTATTGCCGTTTTGTGGATATCGTCTGGATGTATGGGTATCTGATGGGGAAACTGATTGAAATCAAATCTGCTAAACCATCGTGCCCCCTTAAGCTGTTCAAGAAGGGTATCATGAGGTGGCAATGGATACGTGTCCTTTATGGCACATGGCACCCAGGGGGGGGGGTCGAAATGACCATCTAGGGGTTTGGGTTTCATTCGGAGAATTGTCCGATGTATGCCATCGATACCAATATCAATATTACCTATTTCGATGTCTCCGAAAACGATGGTGAGGTCCATTTTGGTTCATTCGAATGCATTTGGTGTGCAGCACATGCAAAACTCAGGGGGGAATAGGACTTCTGACATAGGGTTTCAACGCGCTGGCAACCTTAGCGTGTGGGAACCGTACTAACTGGTGATATATGAGTGCAAACGTTATTATATATGTATATACAAAAGCGATAGGTTCGACAAAAAGTCCTAGGAGTGTTGAAACCTCAATTCGGAACACGCGATATGTTATTCGTTAAACACGTGAAGAAAGAAAATGACAATAATAATACCAACAAAGTAAACTATCATAAGCCTAGTTCTACAATAAGATTGCATATAATACAACTAGTTTCTATGCCTTTTGAGCTCTTAAACGTAAGGCAGCCTGCTACAACTAGATGTCGTTGATCCCGACCGTTTTCATGAATACAGTGAACAGGCAGCCCATCCAACGGATGCTCACACCTGTACTATGCACTCGAAAGTGCCTCCCTCAAACACAAAGCGACACTATACAAAATATAGGTTTATGTCGTATATCTATCTACTAAAGTGCCTTTTGGGGTCATCGGTGCTGTCGCGGTTCGACGCGACTGCTGTTCCCCGTGGTTGCCGTCGGTTCGGGGCTAACCCCCTTTCGTTCTTCACCTGCAGCACTTGTGTCCCCGTCCCCCCCCCCTCGGAACTGTTGGGAATTAAACCCAAGCTGAGTGGGGTTGGCCCCAACACTCAGACGGCAGCCCCAAAAATATCGTATGATGTCAGAAGGGAAAATGTACAATAATATGCACACACAAGGAAGCCTTCGCCTTAATGAAGCCAAACGCAAAAGACTCGCAAGCTGCAGCGAGCTTGATGCAGCTTCAGAACGAATTTCGCTGAGCTGGGGCTTATCTTTTCTAGCCTACGAAAAGCGCATGGTGGCATTTATCATGCTATGAAAGTGCAGCTGCTCACAAACTTGAGACCAGCCAGCCCGCGGAAAACAATAGTCCTTTGAAGTATGCTGTTAGGAGTTTTTTTCGAACTCGCCAGGCTCGTCTGCAGACACGAAAGCACACACGAGTTAGAGGGGGGAGCAGGGGTGATTAAACCCGAGAACACACGGGTTCCGCCAGAGAATTACACTCTGGACGCGCTGCTCCCATAGCACAAGGTGAGCGGTCGCACGAGTGAGATGGCCGAAATGCATAATCGATGATATCCATGGAATCGCTATATCGGACTTCGGTCGCAGTGGAATCGCATGAATTCTTAGGACTTTGCGAAAAATATTTTTCAAAAAAAATATTTTTTCAGGGTGAAATCGCCAAAAAACCGTTGTTTTTAGCTTGTTTTGGCGTTCTACACCATTACGCGGGTGAGGAGTGCAGCGATTCGTGGAATTGAGGGGTTTCACATATCACGTAATTAATCCTGATGGTCACCGCAATTTGAAATTTTGAAAAAAAATATTTTCTTGGCCCAAATCGGCCGAAAATCGCGTTTTTTTGCCTGTTTTGGCCTGTCGCGGGCCTGTTTTGGCGTTCTACGCCACTCCGCGCGTGTGGAGTGCTCATATTCGTGGGAATGAGGGTTTTCACATATCACCTAAGCACTCCTGATGGGAATCGCAATTTGAAATTTTGGAAAAAAATATTTTTTGGGCCCAAATTTCAACAGAAATAGATTTTTTTTGCCTGTTTCGGCCTGTCGCGGGCCGGTTGTGGCGTTCTACGCCACTCCGCGCGTGTGGAGTGCACATATTCGTGGAAATGAGGGTTTTCACATATCACCTAAGCACTCCTGATGGGAATCGCAATTTGAAATTTTGGAAAAAAATATTTTTTTGGCCCAAATTTCAACAGAAATAGGTTTTTTTGCCTGTTTCGGCCTGTCGCGGGCCTATTTTGGCGTTCTACGCCACTCCGCGCGTGTGGAGTGCACATATTCGTGGGAATGAGGGTTTTCACATATCACCTAAGCACTCCTGATGGGAATCGCAATTTGAAATTTTGGAAAAAAATATTTTTTTGGCCCAAATTTTAACAGAAATCGATTTTTTTGCCTGTTTCGGCCTGTCGCGGGCCTGTTTTGGCGTTCCACGCCACTCGGCGCGTGCGGCGTGCACACAATCGTGGAAATGAGGGTTTTCACATATCACTTAAACACTCCTGATGGGACTCCCAATTTGAAATTTTGGGGGAAAATATATTTTTGGGCCCAAAAATTAACAGAAATCGATTTTTTTGCCTGTTTCGGCCTGTCGCGGGCCTGTTTTGGCGTTCCACGCCACTCGGCGCGTGCGGCGTGCACACAATCGTGGAAATGAGGGTTTACACATATCACTTAAACACTCCTGATGGGACTCACAATTTGAAAATTACCCAAATCGATTACAGAATCGTTGTTATGTTGGCATATTTTGCGTGGGCCCTGTTGGGCGTTATGCACAACACGCCGAGAGTAGATGCTATTCAGCATGGTGTTGTTTGGGTTCTAAGATTCTAGTGATCTATCCTGCTGTGATAGTTATACTTCTTCACAACAACCCTAGAATGCGCTGGTGCTCAGCATCGGTCAACCTATAAAACTCCTTACCGCGGTATTTGCGTCTGGTCATTGTCACTTCCACACACACGACATGATGCGAATATGTCAGACATTTCTTGGATGTGTCTATGTAGTACTCCTCGCAGCTTTCCTCATCCGCCCACTCATAAAATCGGCCTTCAACGACAAATTCCCCCGGTGTAGCATTTACGCCCTCCCCACCAGGCGAGTAGTAGTCGTCTCGCATCCCATCCGCGTTGATCACCTGCTTCACCTCGCTCAACGCCTTCACCAAATAGTAGGGGTGATTAGGATCGCCCCCCGACAGCCTTGCAAAAGTGTTTCCTCGTGCAACCTTCACACTCACGTCATCACGGGCCTCCGCGACTCTTGTTCTGGTGCGCCGGGCATCAGATTCGGTTGCCTCCGTCAAGGTGAACTGCTCCCAGCTGTCCACGTGACTCCGGTACAGGCAACCCTCCGTGTCAGGTTGTGCCTTCGCGCACTGCGCGTAACAATAATCGCAATAGCATTGTCGGTCCCGCTTCAAGCCCACCAACAACCCCACCCCTGCACGCACCGAGTGTAACGCCAAAGTCCGGTCAACCGTGTCAAACCCAGGTCCAGAGATGTCCACGTCCTTGCCGTCAACCAGAAAGAAAAATCTTTGCCCGAACTGAACACCTCTGTCGCGAGCGCTATCCTTCGGCTTTTGCAACCTTTCCATGCAGAACTCGTACAAGCTTTTGGCGTCCAGTATTTTACAATGCCATTTGTCGGTTGTGGACATCACCGCCAAGCTCGCCTCATGCTTCACCGCTACTCCCATCGCGTCTTGCTCACCTCGTGCATGTGACGTCTCAAAGAAGTTGCGCTGTGTCGGGATGCCAAGCCCTCGGGGCCACTCCGCCGACTCTTCCCGCCCGCTCTCCACCACGTCGGCAAATGCGGTTGCGCATTTGTTTTGTGCCGCACTACCATCCGCCCACTCATGCATGAATTTGGGGAGAGGTATACCTCTCTTCACGAAGTACTTACTGACGATAAGTTTCCTCATATGTTGGATACCTCGGTGGGAGTGCGGCAAGGTGTCGCTAATGAGGTAGATCAGGTCCTTCACTATTATTGGGTTGGCCTCGGTGGAAGTCTGACCATCCACGGAACCAACCGCGTGCCGCCATAACACACAACACAGCAGCGTTGCTTGCTTCACTATCCAGTGCAACGACTGAATCGCCCTGGGAATGTTCAGAGCGTGGTTCTCGCTGAAGTCAAACAATATGAGGCAGTGCCCCAAAGGCAAGCCCGCCTTGCACTTGTTGAACATTGTCATGGAGTGCGTGGCCATGAAACAGTGGTAGGCATACGGCTTCAAAAACCGACACGGTTGGGCAGCAGGCACACCGACCAACTTCTCCAACCTCCAACTCCCGTCCGCCGCTTTCCGCACAAACGTGCCCGAACACACACAATTTGGGGACTCCCCTGGGGCGTGGCCAAGGAGCAGAGCTTGCAGTTTTGCAAGCATCTCACCAGCAGTGGTCGTCTTTTGGACGAACTGCACCCGGTGCTTGTTCTTCCCGTCCTCGTCCACTCCGATATGAACGTTCTCCGGGTTCTCGTAGGCGTGCCAGTCCAGCGTGGCAGTGTTGGAAACCGCCGCCGGACACAACGACCAGTTTTGCAGCCCCCCGCACCGTTTGCAAGAACCCTCCGAGCAGGGCATGTCGTGGTGGTCCTCGTGCTCTCCGTTCGACCGCTGTCTTGGACACAGCAGCGATGCCGTGAAACCGGAGGTTGACCGTCCCACCTCCACTCGACCACACTTGAAGTCCGGGAAAGCAGGAAATGGTTTACGGGCAGACAGCCGTGCCCGAAGGCCTCCAACGCGAGGGCAACACGACGCGTCCGTGCACTTGCAGCCGGAGTGGCCCACCTCCTGGAAACGAGCATACGCCTCCACCACCAACCGCATATCCTCGTGGTACCTGCAGCAGCAGGAAATGGTGTCCCTTCGGGTGAGTCGTTGCACTTGCCTCGGCTTCCGAGTCTCAAAAGATCGGAGTTCGATCTTTTCGGCGGGAAACTTCTTCTTGAACTTGCGGAACACCTCCAACTGTGTCATTTCCAACCACTGCTTCGACACCTTCTCCACGCTTCCATCAATATGCCGCAGCTGGATCACGTCCCGTTTACACGTGGACACCCGACTGATCCCAGCACTCAGCCAGAAGGCTTGGATCTTGTGGGTCAGCTCCGCGCTTATAGCACGGTTGGCCATGTGCAGGTTTTCCAGGACCAACCCTGCCAGAAGACCGGCATTAAGCCGTTGCGCTGTCCCAAGGGCAGCTCCCAACAGCAAGTTGCGGTGCCCAACGAGTCCATCCTTCACCACCTTCACATTTATCCCTAAGATGCTTGCAACAGCACCCTCAACACCCTCCACGTCTCTGCCAAATACCATCGCTGCGCCCGCCATGCGCGTGGCAGCGTTCTGCCTGGAACCATATCCAGCTAGAGCGGCGAACGATGCCCGCAAGCTCGACACGATCGTTCCTCCTACGCGATCCTCCTCTGACAGAAATCTTAGCCGCACAGCTTCTATCTCTTCCGCGGGTAAGGTGCGCACAAAGTTCGAGAGCGCCCCACCAATAAGATGCGGCTTGTTCATGAAAACCTCCTTGAGCTTGTTGTTCCAGTGTTGTATACTTCCATGCGGCACCAGGCAACCCACCGCTGAGGCTCCTGCGGAGGCTGCTGTGGCGCCTAAGGGACCCAGCGTCGATTTCACCCGTGCTTGAGGCGCAGAGACCTCCACCGCGTCCTTGCCCAAGTCTAAACGCTTCCTAGAGCGAGCTTCCCTCCTTCGCGCATTCTGATCAAGGCGCCTTTTCTTAACGGTACTGGTAGGTGTGGGCGCATTCCTCGCATTCCTCCCAACCCCACCTGCCTGCAGCACGCTAGGATCTCTGCTCGGTTTATTCCCAGTTAACACATTCCATTTATCGACGAACTCCGAGATCTGCCCCGCTAGTTCTGTTGCATGATCCACATTCGTTGGTGCAATAGGAAACTCCAAAGGCAAGTTCCGCGCCATGTCGCCGAGGCTCATGAGCCATGGCAATACATCCACAAGGTAAGAAGGAGGAGGCATCCCTTTTCGAAAAACGCCACTCATAAGCGGCAAACATGTAAGGAGTCTACGGGCGAAAGCACGCCTTCAATAAACATATTTGCATGTCTGAACTTTTGCACGGACTCCCACATGCATCAGGAATATGAATAGTCCTTTCACGAAAAGTATCCGTGGCGTAAGTATCGCCCCCAGGATGGAATGACTGTTCGATCGTGGGGGCGATTCGCCATTTCTTGATTTATCACCCGGACATGTCAAATTTGACGTAGCGTGTGTATCGCACCCACGATCAACTGCTGCGTCGATCGTGCGGGCGATTCATAAATTTCGATTCAAGATTCGATCGTGTAATGATTTATCACCCGGACATGTCATATTTCACGTGGCGTGTGTATCGCACCCACGATCAACGAATTCGTCGATCCTGTGGGCGATTCATAAATTTCGATTCAAGATTCGATCGTGTAATGATTTATCACCCAGACATGTCATATTTCACGTGGCGCGTGTATCGCACCCACGATTAGGTGATGAGCTGATCGGGAGGGCGATAATGCATATCAGATAATTTAATTGAAATTCCGTCACGACACCGTAAGCATGTCAGGCCAAAAGTCCGATACCTGCGCACAGGAAGCTCGAATCGGCATGTCGGTTCGCCCACACGATCAAAAGATGGGATGATCGGGAGGGCGATAATGTATATCAGAGCCCTCCCCCGACATCTTACAACTGAACGAGACCCCTAAAAACCGTAAGCATGTCGGACCAAAAGTGCGATATCTGCTCACTGAGAGCTCGAGTGCTTGTAACGGTAACGCCAACCTGCGAACTGTACGCTATCTGCGACCATAGCACTTTCTTCGCGTGTTTTCGTTGCGCAATTGACGTTTGGATCGAGGACGAAGGCATTGACGGTTACTTTGGTATAAATTGGGAGCTAATATTCTAATAATGAAGCAGAACAGATTCACCTATGCAGCAGCGGTTGGGGCAGCCGTGCCAAACGCTTTAAGGCGCAAGTCAGATCGGAAGTCAGAGCGGAAACTGGTGGAAGGTGTCGCCGAGAGTGAAGGAGTACCCGCCTGCAATGTGGAAGGGTGCCCCCATCCCGACGACTCGTTGGATCGAACGAGGCTGGCGTTGGCGACCTGCGACATGTGCTCCGACTCCTTCCACGTTGGGTGCGCGTCGCGCCAGCTCACACCGTCAGGGGAAAAGCGGTTTCCAGGGGAATGCGGGCGCTGCGGGATCCTGGCCCGCCTGTTCTGCCTCTTTTGCGGAATGGGTTCGGAGAATCACTTCCCAGTGCTTGTTACCTGCGCGACCTGCAAGCGCGGGTTCCACAAGAACTGCCGAAAATCCGGAGACAGCCACTCTTCAACATGCGGGCGCCATCTCTGCGTTGGACAGCCTCCTGTCAAATGGGCGTGCACGGCCTCGCCGAACCCTGATGATGGGCAGGCTGCTGCGGATACTGGTGCTGCTGCTGCTAGGGCGGAGAAGGCTGAGGGAATGGCAGCGCAGCAGCAGGCTGCTGGAAACATGGACGAAGCTCAGTTAGAGGAGGCGCCGCCCACGTTCGCAGCAGTAGTTCGCGCAGAACCAGGAGACGGGCTGGTGGAGAAGCATAAGTTGTCGCTAATTCCTAAGAAGGAGGCAGGCGATGCCGACGCAGCGGATCCTGGCCCTGAGGTGGAAAATGAGGCAGATGTAGAGCAGGGCACAGCTGCCGCGGCGGCCCCTCCTCTGGAGGTGCCAGGAACAGAGCAGGGCACGGCTGCTGTAGAGACGCCTGCTGTCGTCGACGTGCCTGCTGTGGAGGCCCCGGTTTCACAGGACATGCCTGCTGCGAAGGCCCCTGATCCTCAGCACAAGTCTGCTGAGGATCAGCCAGTTGCAGAGCAGGGCACGGCTGCTGCAGAGACGCCTGCTGCCGTGGACGTGCCTGCTGTGGAGGCCCCGGTTTCACAGGACATGCCTGCTGTGGAGGCCCCTGATCCTCAGCACAAGTCTGCTGAGGATCAGCCAGTTGCAGAGCAGGGCACGGCTGCTGCAGAGACGCCTGCTGCCGTGGACGTGCCTGCTGTGGAGGCCCCAGTTTCAAAGCATCAGTCCGCTGGGGAGGTGCCAGATACAGAGGAGGGCACAGATGCTGGAGAGACGCCTGCTCCTAAGGTGCCTGCTGCGGAGGGGGCAAAGAATGCGGAGGAGCAGCCTCACTTCACAAAAGGCGTGCTGCTGGACGAGCACTGGAGGCATAGGCTTGCAGAGGGTGGGTATTGTGTCGGTCAATTGCAGGACACGATATCCGCTAAGGCTCTGGTTGCAGAGTTCCAGAAGGATTTGGCTCCAAACTCCGCGTTCAGAAACAACTTCAGGGCGTTCAAGAAGAAGGCCAATGGGGAGCTGGACACCCTGAAGGACCCGAAGAGGTGGATCGGGAACCTGGTGGAGGGCACGCCGTTTTACAAACGGTTTGAGCAGGTGGCTGAGGACGTCATGGCTGCGGTGGGGGACACGTTCGGGAAGCTGGAGGTGCCGAAAGGTGACATGGCGCGAACCGCCCTGCTCACCTACCCGGCGGCGTTGGTTCAGGAGAAGCATCGGGACTATGGTGCGCTGTCTGTCATGCTTGTCCTAACGGACATGTACCCGTTTACGGTGTACCCCCAGTCGCATAAGTTGGGGGATGGGGCCACCCTGGACACCCTTCGGCCGGTGACCTGCTTCCTGCCGGCAAAGAGCGTGGTGATCTTTGACGGCAGGCTAATCCACAACGCGGTGGAGATGCACGGTGGAACTTTTCGTGCGTCGGCGCACACCTACATTACAGCGGCGGAAGACCTCTTTCCGGAAAACACCACTTTTCCGGTCACTGGATCCGCCACTGTAACAAGGTCGCCCTGGGAGTTTGTGGTTGGGCATGACCCTTGCAGAAGAAAGCATTATGACTCGCAAGGAATTGAGCGAGCCACTACCTCGGAGCCTTCCCAGGCAATGACAGCCCTGGAGCGGGAGATCGACTTCGCGAACGCGATCAATGAGGTTGACGAGGATATGGGGAGGAGTGTGGTGCTTGGGGAGCCACAGGAGTATGATGCGTGCCTGGCGTTGCGGGAGCTTCTGAGGGATACGGTGGCTTTTGGGAGGGTTGTGTACCACGAACAGCACAAGGAGGTGGTCTGGATTGGTGGCCCCATCGTGAAGCCAAGGGAAGGTGCAAAACAAGGGACGGCATGCTGGGTATATGGGCCGTGGCTTGTGGCGGATCCAGTGGGGAGTAAGATTCCGCGGAGGAGGGTGCTGTTCCGCGCTACGGCGTTGAACAGCAAGCTAAGTTTGCTAACACAAGCCAGGGATTGGGAGGTGAAGCACTACGACAACATCAACGCGGAAGGAGGCTTTTTTGATGAGGCATACAATTCCTTTAAGCACGGTCTGGTGGAGGAGGGGGTGATTCGGGTGATGAAAAGTTTGCAGGCATATGGGAAGGGGCATGCGGAGACGTTGACCGGCGAGTTGAAGCCGCCGGTGACTGCAGCAGCAGCAGCAGCAGCAGCAGAAGCGGAGAAGAAGGAGAAGGAGAAGAAGGAGAAGGCTGCAGCAGCGGAGAGGGAGAAGGAGAAGAAGGAGAAGGCTGCAGCAGCGGAGAGGGAGAAGGAGAAGAAGGAGAAGGCTGCAGCAGCGGAGAGGGAGAAGGCGAGGAAAGAGAAGGCTGCAGCAGCGGAGAGGGAGAAGGCGAAGAAAGAGAAGGCTGCAGCAGCGGAGAGGGAGAAGGCGAAGAAGCTCCGGGCGGAAACCCTGTCTGGGATAAAGATGGCATTGGCAATTCCTCGGGGGACTAAGCGTGGACGGGGAGGTAGCCCCGCGGGCACTGAGACCCCTGTTTGGGGTAAAGGACCGGAGCCAGGCACCAGGGTGAAGGCGCGGAGGACAGGCGCTGAGGGGAACATCTCCGAGACTCTCCCCGCGTTCGGCTCCACTCAGAGAGTGCCTGAGGTTTGTGACCCACTGCAGTCTTTGAGACGAACGCGCTCGCAGCAGGCAGCGGCGGCAGCAGTGG
Organism: Cymbomonas tetramitiformis; assembly: GCA_001247695.2. Classification (NCBI taxonomy): domain Eukaryota; kingdom Viridiplantae; phylum Chlorophyta; class Pyramimonadophyceae; order Pyramimonadales; family Pyramimonadaceae; genus Cymbomonas; species Cymbomonas tetramitiformis. Next base: position 16,181 of record LGRX02028445.1, read on the forward strand.
AGGGTGGCTCCGACAGGAAACGCAGGAGCCCTTGTCCAGTTCATGGCCCTCGTGCTGCACAGTCGGAGCCGGACGAATTGTCGGACACGGACACGGAGCAGGCAGAAGCAAGCATACCAAGAGGGCCGTTGTCTGCGCGAGCCCCGCGGGCATTGGAGGAGCTGGATACGCAGGTGGGTACTCCTTCAGGGCCTTTCGAGCACTCCCCTGGGGGAGTGCTCGATCCCCTGAACCTCTTCAACGATTCAGTGGGCCGCAACACGCCCATTGACAGCCGGATGCATCATCATAGTGCAGACGCCGCGGAGCTGTTTAACAGGGAGCGCGCGGCGACGGGGAGCCTGACGACGGACTTGGCCAGGCCACGGTCGGAAGGTTGGGAGGGGCGAAGGGAGGTGACACCGAGCTCAGCTGAACCTCCGGTGTTGGCGTCGAAGGCCCGTCAGGCGGAGATTGCCGAGTTGGAGGCTCGGGTGAGGATCCAGGCCTTGAAGATGCAGTTGGCGCAGGGGGCAGCCGCCTTGGCCCAGGCAGGGATTGCGTCGGCTGCCTCCCCAGGGCCGGAGGTAGGTGCCACGGCAGCTGCCACAGCAGCAGCACCGCAAGCGGCGGCCACGGCAGCAGCATCTCCTGCCGCGGCCACCGCAGCAGCACCGCCTGCAGCTGCCACCGCAGCAGCACCGCCTGCGGCTGCCACCGCAGCAGCACCGCCTGCAGCTGCCACCGCAGCAGCACCGCCTGCGGCTGCCACCGCAGCAGCACCGCCTGCAGCTGCCACCACAGATGCACCGCCTGCAGCTGCCACCGCAACAGCACCGTCCGCAGCAGCACCGTCAAGACCCGTGCTTTTCCACGCGCCCAGCTCCCCTGGTGAGACTGCTCCGCCGGAGATGCCATATGAGTGGGTGTATGGTGGGGTTTATTATAACTCGGATAGCGTACCTCCCCAACATCACGGGCGCGCCCTCGCCGCCCTCCCCCAGTACCCGCCCATGATGCTGGGGCTGGACCCGTATCCTGCGCAGACCCCGTATGCGCAGACCTATCGGGCACCCCACGGCCGTGCGGCCCATGATGCCATGCTGCCGGGTTATGCGTTGGCGGTGCAGCAGCAGTACCCTGAGCAGCTGGTCACGATGCCTTTACGGCAGGCGATGAGGCTGAATGCAGCCTTGTCAAGGCAGCTTCCGCCTGAGTGGTCCTCACAGCCGCGGCAATCATGGGACCCGTTTTATGGACCTGGCATGCGCCGCCCCTAGATATGGTTAAATTGGAGCCTGTGCATCAGCCTAAAAAGCATGTGAAGCTGTGAATCAGCCTAGAAAAGATATATTCCGAAAAGAGATTTTCTCTCACACACTTAAAAGCATGTAAAAATAAAGCTATTTTTATTGAAATGCTATGCAGTGTGCCTATTGGCAATGAGATGTGAAGAGCAAAAGAAATGCAAATGTTTCCTGAAAAGTGTTAGGTTATGGGTCCAACACGCTTCCATTGTGCTCCAGCTAATCGTTATCCAAATAACAAATTATATTCATGTTTTGATAATGACAGGCTTGTGTTCCTCGTGATGGCAACTCGTATGCAATTACAAATTTCCAACTGAAACAGGCCTGGAGACCACGAATATGCACACTTCGCACGCATGAGTATATAATATACGTACATGTAGAACGCCAAAACAGGCCCGCAACTTGCCGAAACATGCCAAAAAATCGATTTCTGTTGAAATTTGGGCCCAAAAATATTTTTTTCCGAGAATTTCAAATTGCGATTCCCATCAGGAGTGCTTAGGTGATATGTGAAAACCCTCATTTCCACGAATATGTGCACTCCACACACGCCGAGTGGCGTAGAACGCCAAAACAGGCCCGCGACAGGCCGAAACAGGCAAAAAAATCGATTTCTGTTGAAATTTGGGCCAAAAAATATTTTTTTTCCAAAATTTCAAATTGCGATTCCCATCAGGAGTGCTTAGGTGATATGTGAAAACCCTCATTTCCACGAATATGTGCACTCCACACACGCCGAGTGGCGTAGAACGCCAAAACAGGCCCGCGACAGGCCGAAACAGGCAAAAAAATCGATTTCTGTTGAAATTTGGGCCCAAAAATATTTTTTTTCCAAAATTTCAAATTGCGATTCCCATCAGGAGTGCTTAGGTGATATGTGAAAACCCTCATTTCCACGAATATGTGCACTCCACACACGCCGAGTGGCGTAGAACGCCAAAACAGGCCCGCGACAGGCCGGAACAGGCAAAAAAATCGATTTCTGTTGAAATTTGGGCCAAAAAAATTTTTTTTTTTCCAAAATTTCAAATTGCGATTCCCATCAGGAGTGCTTAGGTGATATGTGAAAACCCTCATTTCCACGAATATGTGCACTCCACACACGCCGAGTGGCGTAGAACGCCAAAACAGGCCCGCGACAGGCCGAAACAGGCAAAAAACCGCGATTTTCGACCGATTTGAGCCAAAAAAATATTTTTTTTCAAAATTTCAAATTGCGGTGACCATCAGGATTAATTACGTGATATGTGAAACCCCTCAATTCCACGAATCGCTGCACTCCTCACCCGCATAATGGAGTAGGACGCCAAATCAAGCTAAAAACAACGGTTTTTCGGCGATTTCACCCTGAAAAAATATTTTTTTGGGAAAATGAAAAAAAGTTGCATTTTTTAAATTCCTGCGATTCCACAGCGATTACATAACATCATAGAAATATTCCATTATAGTTGTGACACATACTTAAGCCATTCTCACTCGTGCGACGGCTCCGCAACAGCAGCCACCACCCACAGCCTATCAGCCGCAACACAGCCCTGAACACCGCTATTCAGTTATTCAACCACACGACAGCCACGTCATCATGTACGACAGCGACCCGCACCCACTGCTTCCCCCCCGACAAACTCATTTCCCCAAAGTCTTTTTGTTCTCCAAAAACTCTTCAACAAAGCTCCCAGCAGGACAGCAGCTCCACCGGACGCCACGAGAAGCCAGCCGGCAAAGCGACGCCCATCTACGGCTGCGCACAGATCGTACGGTATCACAGGCGTCACATCGCCTCAACCTCGCCACGTGGGCTTGGCACCCGGCTCTCTGCACAGGATCACGTCTGGCACCTGCGACAACACGCCGAGGGACCATCCGTGACTACATGACGACCACCTCTTGCCCAAGCACCGCGAAACGCCTCCGAGCGCGGGAACGCACACCGACGACCCGCGAGTGACACGTCACCTGCGACATCTCGTCGCAACGGCAATCCCTTTTGAAACCGGGCATCTCAAAGATCGCCAACGGGATGTAGCACCCACGCGACGATTCAAACGTGTAGCCAGACCGCCGATTAGAGAAGGCGAAACATTGCGAACCGAAAGGTCGCCAAAGACCTCGCTGCAGCTGTAGGAAATTAGACACTTAACATGAAAGTGGGAACTTTTCGATCAGTCTGCCGAGAGCTATCTGAACCTTTCAAAATCATATTGGTCGCGCGTAAGATTGTAATATTGTATACTGTTTATACGTACGGAGACCGACGTCCATACGACGTGTAAACATGTGAATGGTGCTAATCTATACGGGTAAACGGGTCCCCAAACGTACGGACTCCGTTGTCCATACGCGTGGAACAGCGAAGTCTGATCGTCCATACGGCTGTCCATACGCTGTCCATACGTTATCCATACGTTATCCATACACTGTCCATATGGACTGCTATATATATATAGTTGTGCTAATATATCTATATAAGGTTGTAATAAACCCTGAGTTGAGGGTTTCGGAATCAGAACGATAAAGTGTGTTGCCATATATATATATATATCATAATAGAGAAGGTAAACATAAATACCTAACGGTTGTTTCGCACCTACGGGTGACGGTCACCCATCCAGCCTACTATAGGATGTGACATGTGACAGTTTGAGAAGTCACGATGTCATATCCAGCACACCACCTAGGGTGGTGACCGGAGCCAGGTGTGTGAAACTGTGAACAAACTCCCTATAGTGTGCACAGGCGGCCTGAGGCATGCGCATGCGGAGGGTCTTGATGGAAAGTCCATCTCTGGGGACTGCAAAATGGTGGCCCTGGTTATTATACAGGTGGGCAATGTAGTCGGCTGAATATAGTGTCCCAGGCAAGCGTGCAAGTACTGACGGTAGTGACGAGTAGAGCGAGCATCTTGAACATCACCGTGAGGAGGTCGGACGGGAGCGGGTAGCGGTCTCGGACGGCGATGTATAAGGCCGGGTCGAGCCACTCGAACAAGTGTTGTCACCTTGTCACCTCCGTCGAGTTCCATTCCACTGCCTTGTTTTCGAGCACAAGGCAGTGCTCCTTGGCCAATATATGCCGAGGATCCACACGTGCCGGGTAGCGGAGTGCCAGATACCCCTCCTGATGCAAAACCCGCACGGCAGCAAGAATACACCCCTTCACCAAGTCGATCAAGGCACGTCGCCCGCCGCGGTTGGTGGAGCAGTCAGTGGCCAGAAAATGTCGCTCCGCATCCGAGTCCGCCTCCATGAGCTCGGAGAACGTGTCGTACACGAGCTTGTTCACCAGCGGGATAACCTCCTTCGTTAGGTCGTTGAAGTCGAAGGAGGTCAAGTCCAACCCAAGTGTAGAAAACTCGGTCTTCAGCAACACAATCGGTTTCGCAAGCTTGGTTGGTCATGTCCTTGTCCTTGCCCGAGAATCGTGCATGTTTTCCGCCAAGAACCGTCTCGCGAAGGGTCTGGGCCCACTTGCAGTGTTGCCCACTCTCTTGAACTTTCTTAACGAGAGTGAACTGTGCCGTAAAATATGCATGTTCTCCGCACGACTACCGCAGCAGCGTCGTTCGCTTTAATCTCGCCGGGGTCCTCTACCTCTGGGGTAGCCAACATGGGAAAGTTCCGCACGCCATCGGGAAGACATATCCCTACGTCAGTGTCGGACTCGAGCAGGGCGAGCCTCGCCGAAGTTGATCTGTCGCATTTTGGATGCAGGTGCCAGGTGTATGTGCACAGCAACACCCAGACAACCAAGTCGTAAGCGGGAAAACGAAGAAATGCAAAGTGTAGGTAGCCGCCATGGAGGAACAAAAAGCGGTGATAGCGCGCCCTCGCGAAAAAGTAAAAGCACAGGCCCAGCCGAGGCGTCCATGATGATCACTTGATCAGTCCAAAACGTAGTCCCCAGGTTGACCGTGACCATCACGTAGTCGCCCCCACCCCATGAGATCCCCAAGAGCTGCTTACATACGTATCTTCAATATCCGCGAACGTCCTAGCGCCTAGGCACGCCAAGGCGCACCACCTACACGAGCGACAATATTTAGCCAACCATGCTTAAAGAATAAGCACACAGGGTGCGCACGTGGAATGGGTCCACGACCTAGTGAGATATCCCTAATAAACATGGTATTCGAGTGGGCACAAGACAGGTTGGCTCGCTATCAAATATATTGAGAAGTTAATATATAACCGAATACACTCAGGGTGTTAATATCTCCCAAGTCGAACCTAATCCCCGAACGGCTAGTGACGGATGTGACCCATGACACGCACGGGTTGAGACAGACAGCGGACTGATAGGGGCCTACACCGGGTCTCCCGGGAGGGCTGCCGGTTAGATCTTGGCACGATGTAGAATTGACAATAGTATAAACTTTTCCGGATGTAAAGCGTTCCTCGGCTTGTGGATGATCGTTTATTTGGCAAAAAAGATGCACCAAACTGAGATTACATTACTGAGATACCACCAAAGCCAATATAGTGATATCACAGTCAGTCGGAACGTGTTGGGTGATTAAAACCTTCGCTTTGAGAACTGGTTGAATGCAAATACAGTAGTCGAAAGCGGTCCGAGAGCTCGCGACGTCGCGATAGGTGACAAGGAACACACATCTATCGCTGCCTAAGAAGCTTTCAGAATGCGAACAAGCATCTCGCGATAAGGTACCAGGGTGGCTGTCGCAAGGCGCATCATAATTGGAGCTCTCAATAATAAAGGGGGATAAAACAACGGTCTGTGAAGTATCAAAATTCCGAAGAGTAACCAAGCGTTGAGTGAGTCAAGTTAGTTCAAGCTTGTTCGGTGAGTCTAAATTTTCCAACTGAGCATCCACTCTCATGCACATTTTACTATACTCAACCTGTGATACAACGCCAATCGAGGTCCAACTAGATTTCACAACACGCCCCATAGGGCAAGACGCACGTGGTAGGGGCTACTGCTCGAAAGATGGAAGTGAAAACAGCAGCCCCATTTCCCACCTCAACACACTCTTAGAAAATGGCAGTGACGCGTGAAGTGAGGCACATTCGCACATACAGTAAAGGCCCACCTATAAGAAACTCCGCCTATAAGAAAACAGCCGCTAGATTTTTCGCCAAAACTTAAGAAAACACTAAGAAAGCAGCCGCTGGACTTTTGGAGTAGATATTCCGCCACTGTTATTAAGCAACTCTTAAGTATGATAGAAAGCACCGCTGGCAATCAAATCGGGGGCGCAAATTTAAGAAAGCCAGCCGCTACCCCCAACGGCCCGATTTTCTTATAGGTGGGCCTTTACTGTAACCTACTGAGATACCACTAAATATCCAATATAGTGATATCACAGTCAGTCAGAATGTGTCAGGTGAAAAGCTCAACATGTGATAAACATATAGCACAACTACGAGTGTCCGGACTACCGTAGTCTGAGTGTGACATGTCATAGAACCGTGACGGTGGTCATATCTCAGTACAAATCATGGCTATGGGCATCCCTTCCATTATTATTGGATGCCTCCGTCACTTGTTACAAATCATAGAATGCGTGGTGGTAAGCCGCATAGCGAATAATAAAATGACATCCCATTAATGTGCATTGCAGACGATCGCAAACAGCACATCACCAGTCACAATACCGGCTTACTATTAAGTGCTTCCACGTGAAAGTAAACGTTTGCATACTTGGGGCTTTATCTTCCGTGTAGGGTATTTGCTTAATATTGTGCTACAATGGCTACCTACCACATCTAGAACATCCGCATCTTTTGTGGAATAAATTGCATATGTGTCCTGTTCATAATCCCACAACATATCAAACCCCACATATCATAATCGGTGAAATCCACAGAGCCCCACCGAACGAATACACTCTTATTTCTAATGCGGCTCACAATTGTGCTCACACAAGCGTATCTCAACAAGTCGGCACAACTCATGGAATATGTGCCAGCAAACTAAATGCGCTAACCACAATTGCCCAAGGGTGAGTCAGCACACATGTTAAAAAAATGCAGATTAAGGTATCTTTGTGATTCAACGTGTTAAGGTACAAATTATGCAAGGTTAAAATTGCACGCAAGTTCCGAAAATATGTGTGTTTGATTAATTGGTCGCCCAAAGCGATATCAATTAACATACTGTGGGATATACCACAGTGAAGGTATATTGGGCGGTGAAACAAACGCCATAAACATAAGATATAAACTGGAATACAAAGCTATCGCCTTATGCCGAACCCTACGAATTGTCAATGTGTACTACAGTATACAAAATACTGAGGACAGGCTAATGCCTACTATCCCAAACTAGTCATCTCACAAGGACCACTTCATACTGTCTACATTGGTCGATGGCTTGCCCGTTCAAGCACATTCAAGCCCGTTTTCGTGATAGTTTTGAGTCAGCAATTGAATATTATTGTGCATGGGTTCGTCCCTAGAGTGACTTTAGGGTCATGCTTAGCGGGTGTGATTTGGGGGTGTGATTTCACAAAAATCACGAACTAAACCTTGGTCCTCCCACAAGGACCAGGCGATCACTAAAGCTAAATGCCTCCTCGAAGGCCCTTTGAAATGTTGAGCACCCGAGTTGTCAAGTTCTTGAGCTGCTCTTTCTGGAGGGGCTTGTAAAAACTTTCATCCCGGAGATCATCTTGACCCTCAAAACATCGTTTGAAGCAGCACCGGGTGCCAAAACTGAAAATGCAAAAAAATCGCCCAAAATAAAATTGCCTTTCGTTCGGTTCAACCATGCATACACGCCAAAGTATCACACATTATGGCCATGTAGATCGCAAAACAACTCAACTAGTGTGTCTATATCACGACCATAGCCGGGCGATGGTGTGGAAGTGACATGCACAAACTCAATCTAACATCCCCGCCATCAGTCAGACTAGAGCCAAAAGTAACCCTTATATTTTTTGATTTTTGACCAAAAGTGATAGGACATGTAAAGTCGGGTGCAAATACATGTCCGCTACGAGGTTATCAACTTGTGTTCTATTGTATAAAACCTGATGAAAGAACATAATTGTTATTTTGATATATCATATTGTTAGTTTTTGTGTGATATATTGTTATGTATTTTCTTGAAGATTATTTAGTTTGATATCTTCTACATGCTTGGGACGTGGTGTACTTCTTACTCAACAAAGTGTGCTCAAAGGTGTCTTCAGGTGTGCTCACTTATCACTCTTATGGGAATGAACGGGGCATCATCCTGCCTTGCATGTTAAGTTGAAAATCTATTTTCTATTCCCCCCGCGGTGTTTGATACCGTCCTGAAGTTTTCCAGGGCCCAAGATATATTTGGGTGCCCCTGTTTGCACGTTGTGTTCCCGTGAGTGACGTGGCAGGGTGTATATAAAATATTGTAAACCTGATGGTATATAATGCTACCGTGTTCCTGAAACCTTGGACGCATGCTACGCCTCAATACATTATTGGCAAAACATATTGACGATACGGTAGTATTCTGAGTAATTTTCAACATTCGGAAAAGTCTGAGTTGAAAAATATCCGAGGGATGCATATACAAATGTAATCATTGTAGATATATGAGGCGGATCCAGGCCAAACCAGGCATCATCCAACTGAGTATATAACCTGTGTAGACTACCTTTCATTGGGCACACCTCCAAAATTGGTTGGCGTGCCCAATTAAATTAATTCAAAATAGGTCCTTGTGGGAGGACCACATTCAAATCTGGTCCTCCCACAACGATTGTGGAATAGTAGCCACTACGATCGGCGGGTATGACAGTTCAAGGTGTCATCAAATCCTGCTCACCACCTTGCACTAGTTAAGGAGAAACAGTTGGAGGTGGCAGTCTATCAGAAACGTCAACTCATACAACAAACACCATCTTAAGCGGTGGAAGGTGAGTTCTAGTGGGGACCTGTGCTCATCGGCCTGGGCAAACCCAAAAACTGGGCTACCACAAGGCTTGCTAACTAAGGCTGTTGTGCCAAATTTGAAGCTAATAAGTCCAATAAGCGGCGCAATCTGAAATATTAAGCTCTAGCCGCTTTGAAAGAAATAAAGGGGAGCGCCTATTCAACCCCCGCTACATGTCATATTGCCGGGGATAGTTAGGGTTGCCATTTTGGTGCGCGGTGCCGCGCGTTCGTTCTTTCGACTCTCTAGACAACGTAGCGAACGCGACGCATTTTTTACCGCAGCTGGTGGGACGACGACGGCGCTGGTGCTTGGGAGACCTGGGGTGTACGACTGGATCTGGTGGTATGGACTGGTGCGTCGAGGACGTCAAGAGCACGAACGCTGTCCACTTCTGCAGTCTCGGGAGCATGCCGGTGGTGAAGCACGGTGTACTCCTGAAATTACTGAAGTGTTGTTGTTCCACTGCAGGTAATTAATTTGTGGCGTTTTTACCTACTTGTGATTTTGTTGGTCTTTTATTTTTTTCCGCTTCACCACTGGCAATTCTCGGCTTCCCTTGACGTGACGGCTGGCGTCAACGCGATGCGCTACGGTGAGGTGACGAAGGAATTGGAGTCCGCCAAATGAAGTAAGTATGCTACGTTTCCCTGGAATTTCTTAAGGCTCAACTGAGAATGCTATGAAGCTGGCAGTATTCAAGGAGGACGAGCCGGGATTTGTGGAAGCACGAACGATCAACACAGCGCGACTGAGGTGGCAGGCACACAGGAGGATCATAGTTAGCTAGTATGATCTGTGCCACGATTTGTGGTTGGTAGCACGTAAAAAATTACTTTTCACGAGTATGAATTGAAGTGAGCTAGAGTTACGGAGATCTCTGCTTTGTGATCAATCGGAACGGTGTTCAGATGTACAAAATTTAAACATAGCTGGTTCGCTTTCGTCATGTCATCTCGCGTTTTGTGTTGGTTCTGTACAGAACAAACCTGAAACTCCTCTAGGAGGAGGAATGCGAGTGTAGCGCCCACATCTCGCCCGCCTGCTCCTGTCGCTCGGTTGTCGCGATCTCATAAATGTCGATGTCGCTCAGTCAGATCGGTCAAAGAAGAATGTTGCGCGTGTGCACGATGGTGACAGCTTTTGGTGGCCGCGGACGAAACTCAAACACAACATTGATGACTTTTTCACAACATCAAGGATGAGCACTGTGAGGCGCGGCAGTATTTTTTTTTGGTAAATTACTGGGATGGTAATTACCGGTAATTTTACCAGTAATACCAGACCACCTTTTCAAATTACCCCTGACTCCATATACAGTAAAACCCGGGGTATAAGAAAACGCACCTATAAGAAAACAGCCGCTGGATTTTTGCCAAAAATTTAAGAAAAAGAAAATACGCCAGCGCTGGCTTTCCCCTCGAGACGCGGACAAAAGCACCCTAATTAAGAAAATTTTGGGCTGGAAAATGATATATTGGAGATCCAAAAATTGCTGAAAACCACGATATTAAGAAAATCTTCGCTGGATTTTATTGCGAATGCGTTCTTTTACGGAATAATATTACGCCTATGCTTACAAACGATATATAAATCTATTCGTCTATGAAAGACCTATTTGTGGTTCATCTTTCAGCCAAAATGGCCAAGTATATCAAAAGTTATGCCTATTCCGAGCATTTTTGGTTATTACACTATACCACTCGCGTACGCTGCACAGTTTACCGCGAATGCGTTCTTTTACAGAATATTACGCATATGCTTACAAACGATATATCAATCTGTTCGTCTATAAAAGACCTATTTGTGGTTCATTTTCCAGCCAAAATGGCCAAGTATATCAAAAGTTATGCCCATTCCGAGATTTTTCGGAGAGATGACGTAGGAATGCCCCTCTTTTCCAAACAGCTTTCTCTTCTCGGTCTTAAATTCTTGCTCAGTGAGCACAAACTCGCCAGATAGGCTCTTCAGGGTTTGGAGCGCTAATCTTGTGGTTGCTTCCATTGCTGTTGGTTGCCTACTGTATTGCTCGGATGCAGTTGTCCGTCTGAGACGACACTCATCGTTTTAAGAAAACATTAACTCCTAAGCTGGAATCTCCGGAGTTTCCGCGTGTCAAATCGACCGATTTACCCCCCACAAACGCCCATTCGGACCCCTTAGACACCCCCTATCAAGGCATTCGATAGCTCAAAATGTGCCTAACGATGCCAAGAAGAACTTGGTTGCAAGCACGAACACGTATGGCTTTCATATGCACCAAGAAGCAACGGTCTAGCCGACCATGCCGTAGAAACTCCAAATGCCATAACAGCATAGGAGTTAAGAAAGCAGCCGCTAGGTTTTAAATCGCCAAAAGGCGACGGGCCGTCGATTAAGAAAGTCGCACGCTGTCGCCCCCCTGAAAACTATCGGATATCGTCGATCCAACGGCCAATTAAGAAATGACTTGGGGCTGGATTGCGTTCGGCTCGATCTCAATTTAAGAAAGCCAGCGCTGGCATTTTAATCCTGTTTTCTTATAGCCCGGGTTTTACTGTATAATAAGTGGCAGTAATTATTTTGGTAAATTACTGGGATGGTATACCGGTAAAATTACCGGTAATACCAGACCCCCTTTTCAAATTACCGGTAATTGCCGCGCCTTAGAGAACTGGACAACTTCGAACTTGGCAAAGGACAATTGCAAAGATGTTGACCCGATGCGTGTGTGCGCTTGCATGCTAATAAGCCCCCACCCACTTTCTACTCCCCCCCACAAATCATATTGATTTTGCCACCCTAGACTCGTTTTTTGGGTCCTAGGTTAGTACCCCCCTAGACTACGGTTTGTCCCATGGGGGTCTGACCCCCCCCTGTGCATAGACTCATGATGTCTAGGGCTCCCCAACATTTTTTTCACGGTTTCCTATTACTGAAGATGGTAGTGTGAGATATACACCATACGGATACCTGCGGCATACGATGGACTCCCGAATCTGCATGGACATATGGATGCAGGCAGCTTGCCTGGTCGATTCTCGCCTTCTTTACCGACAAATTGACCGACGTACTCAAGAATTGAGAAGGGATTTGCTGCGATATCGCAGTGCGTACCGGGTTAGGGGTTAAGGACATATATTTCACCACAATGGCCATGATAATTTGAATTCATTATTCATCTGAAATTAAATATTCATCTGAATGGTTCAATTTTTTTACTACAATCTTGGCTAGAAACGCTCAAAGGGTGGGCAGTTGAGACTGTTCATTCAGCGCGCTTGCCATGTGGGTGTCCATATTCTTTCGGCTCTATTTGTTACAGACGGTGGTGTTGACTTTCGTTTGGGTAAGTTTCAGGTCAAAAGTGCAAGGGCTGTTTAAGGCAAGTTTTTGCTGGATTTTGGTGTCGATCGATTGGTGAAAATCGAAAGAGAAAAGGCATTGGCATCAAGTTAAGAGCTCATCCTCATATCGGCATGACGCATTCTTGACGTCGCTGCCATGTCAGATCGCTGTCGATGTCGTGTCAGCCTCCCCCCCAGACTGCGCTTGCCCGTGGGTGACCCCCCCAGACTCTTCAATGCGATTTGCCGGGGGGAGGAGCAATAATGGGTGGGCAGCCTAAGTATAATAATATTGTAAATATGTTATAACATATCTAAGCGTTGGATATATACCCCGCGCCAACGGGAAGCGCTCGGCAGTTTGGGGTCTTTGGAAGAGGTTTGCATCAGGGCTCTTTATCGGTTTCAAACTTGCATATCAATCGATTTCGATAATCAATAGTTTCAATTGATAATCGATCATATCGATGCATATCGATAATCTAAATTTATATACAATATTGCATATATAGTACATAACACCGTAAATACTAAACCAAATTGATACCGATATATCGATAACATGTGCACAAAAATGACATCGATCGATACTGATTTCCCGATATTTTCCGATGTATCGATATATCGGAATATCGGTCGAACCGATAAAGAGCCTTGGTTCGAATTCAAGCGAAAACCTATTCCAAAAAGCATCTTTGAGACTCGACAGTTTTTCTTTTTCTTTTTGAGACTCGACAGTCTCAAAGATGCTTACCCGATGCCTTTGTGCGCTTGCATGCTAAAAATTCACCTTATAAATATATAAATATGCGGTGGATACCCCTGTGCCAACGAAGAACAACGCGCTCGGCTGATTTGTAATTTGGGTGTTCGCAGCCAAAATGCAAAACGCATCTTTGAAACTCAGAGGTTTCAAAGATGCTTGCTAATTGCCCTCCACATCAGTGCGTTCAGAATATATGTGAGTTTATTAGGAACATATGAAACATATTTTCATTCGGACTATATGAGACTGCTGCTAGCCTAAAGCCTTTGCCTTGTGTTTTCCCTTGCTTTCCCCCTTGCCTTTCTAAGCGTTCGCTACCATTTTCCAGGTGGATCTGGCTGATTTGACCGAGCGACAGTGTGTCAGCGTGTCAGCGACACATGAGATCGCGGCAGACGAGCGACATCGACAGGAGTGGGTGGGCAAGACGCTGCATTCCTCCTCTTCGAGGAGTGTCACGTTCATTATGTACAGTAACAAAACGCAACGCGATGTCACATGACCAAAACGAACCCAGGAAGTATGACATGTTCTTTCTCAAGAAGCATTTTCTATTTTTTCCGCTTACTTTTTTTCTTTTCGGAAAAGGCGGTAAGCGGGAATTGACACCTGGTCTCTTGATTTGATCGTCAAGTATGTTCCCACTACACTACTGTGCCACTTGTGATGTTGAGCTTGTCTCACTTTATATATTTACATTATTTTTATTGCAATCTATAAATCAAATTAACCCCTAAGGGGCGGTTTGTACCGTATACGGACGGATTCGATTGTGAGAATGTGCATCCAAGTGGTTCTACATGCCCTTGGCTTGCCGAAATATGCATTCCAAGGCGCGTGCACCTACCTGTGTGTATGTCGCAAATGACTAATCACTGGGATGGGTAGTCCATATAGGACATATATCTCACATAGCAACATTTTCAATTACGACAATTCTTGAAAACTTGCCTTTTAGAGCTTGAATTTGTCTTAAAATATACGAAATCAAGGCTTACACCCGACGATCCCGCCCAATTGGGTGGAGTTGTGAAGGCATGTCGCGTGCCCAATGTCCACTAGCGTCCCCTGCATGGTTGTTTGCATGACACATGCTATATATCCCCACAAATAGGAAGCAATCGCCTTCAATTGCGCTTAAGTATGGGAAAGCATTCCTTAAGTATGGAAAACATTTACAATTAAGTGTTTTTTGGGTGTTTTTTTGGTGTTTTGGGGGGCGTTTTTGCTCATAGTCGGTATATTTGCCGGTATACAGGTGCGCTACCGGGTGGGAATATGTTCATGTGACCAATCCCAAGTTTTCATGACGATAGTCACCCAACGAAATCGAAATGTAAGTTGTAATAGGAGATTGGAGAAATTTTACATGTCCCAAAATCATGAAAACTGGGTTGGATATGCCGAAAATCTGAATATATATGGTGCACGGATGCATGTTATGGCGCTCTTAAAGTTACATGGTGGTCATACACAGCATACATGATAACGTGAATGCACATCGATGTCCGCGATACGCGACAATGCCTACAATCCCCAAAACACCGTTTTTTGCAAGAAATTCCATCCGCCCCTTAGGGGTTAAAGACGATCCGGTACCTCGTACGAGCCTGCTGGATCGATAGTGGACGTCGTGGGTTATCGTGCTGAACACGTCCCTAACGGGGGTTGAATAGGCGCTCCCTTTGAAAGAATAGTGGTCCCATGCGGGGAGTTCATTCTAGGAGAACTTTACGTTGTCAGTCGAGTTCTCCGTATTGAAGATGTCGACCGTGTCAATTTCAATCATACCAGAGCCAAAGTCCAATGATCCATCCAGAATAAAATGGTCCAACGTGTGCAATTCTAATACTGTGAAATGAAATACGCCGGCGCCGCAGGAACCTGCAACTCAGTGGGCAAAGCAGGTTCCAGCGATAGCCTGGATTGAGCCTGGTGGAGTATGCGCAGAGAGAGCAATATTACAAGGAGAGCCAGTCATCCGATCACGGCAGGAACACCGACCCCTTGAACGGGTGGGATAGATGAGGCAAGGCTAGGCGGCTCTCCATTGTCGTCAGACTCAGGCCCGTCGTTAAATCTGGTTTGGGAATTTTGTCGCGATGTCGGCATGTTGTCATGTCGTGTCGGATGTCGCTGTCACGTGACCAGTTTTAACGATGAAACTTTTGGGGAAAACCGACATCCTGACCGAAATTCACCGTCTACGTGGCGTCCCACGTGGCCACAAAGTGCTTGATTGCATATGCCTGACGATTGAATGCACAGTAAATCCAACGGTACGTAAGAATAAATTTAACGTGAGAGCGGGCCCGATATTTTAGAATTGGTATTTAAAAAAATGTATAAACGATTTCTGAAACGAGGGGAAGGGGGGATGTTTGAAGGGGGGTGGAGCAGGGGGAGAGATAGGGGAAATTAAGGGGGAGATGGTGTAAATTGAGGGAGTGCGGAAAGGGGAAGGGGAAGGGGAGGGGGGGTATGAGGGTACCATGAAAGGGGGGGGGTGGAGGGGAGGGGGAGGGGGGAGGAATAGGGGCGAAGAACTGTATTTTATGCAACGGATAAATTAAACGTCAGAGGAATTTTGTGAAAAAGACCTGTCGCGTTGCCTACGTGGTCATGTATTTTTGCCGATTTGGAACCCGAAAACCGACATGCCCGACATGCGCGACATTAAATGCCTGCGCGCCCTTATATTGTTTTTGATCTAACGATAGATTTTAAATTAGCCCCTATGGAGCGGATGGAACCTTTTGCGAAAAACATACATTTTACAAATGCATTGTGTTCGTGGTATATGGTATCATGCTAGGTGCACGAGATTCGACATATGTTCCACAACCCATAGAAGGTCATGTTTAGCTATTGCATGCATGCGCACATGATATATACAACAATATATCGACAATATACAAGCAAAAAAACACGCCATTCCAGGAACCAAATTTGTGAAAATTGACTTTTCGCAACCGCATAATCGAGTAATAAGTCATCCCACGACCAGAAAACAATCTCCTTTATTCTTGTTTTGGAATAGGTAATGATATTTTTGGTCAAACGCGTCGATATATCGAAATATTCAAGTAAGTGGGCGAAAAAAACACCAAAAAAACATTACTTTTACAATGTTTTCCGTACTTAAGGCGCAAATGGAGTGTTTTAAGCAATAAATGAATATCGGGAACATATATATGGCCCGTATGAAGAGCATGGTGATGTGATATGATACAAACCATTGAACCGGCATACCCATGCCAATGTATGTCACCAACACCGCGATTTCTCGCACTTTAGGATAGATTTTACACATATTACATCCCATGACACGAGCAACTTTGGGGATTCGCTCACAACGAAATGCCCCGTGCGTAAGGTATATATAATGGGTATATGTGCGAAATCCATTCTTGAGCATTAATGATACCTATCGCGGTGGGCGTGCAAAGCTTGGATGTGCGATTGCAACGAGTCATGTCAGTTCGAGCTGTGAATGTACTATGCTCTGAGCGGTCAAAGTGTTCGTATACGGTACAAACCGCTCCATAGGGGTTAACACGACATAGGTCGACAAAAAGGAGACAAAATGGGACTACGTTATCTTTTTTGGGTCTACACTATCTTTCGTTTTCGAAGACATGCAGAGATAGTGTAGACCCAAAAAAGATAACGTAGTCCCTGTCGCATGTCGGCATGTCGCTTTTCAGAATTATTCAACCAATCAAATCGCCGTGATCAAAAACGCGACAGACCGACATGTAGTCGAAATTCCCAAACCAGATTTAACGACGGGTCTCATCGTAGTCAGAGCCAATCACATCAATTGCGGCATCTCCCATGAATACAAACGGAGTCGCACACACGCCCTTGCAAGAAGAGCATATTTGCAAAGTCAGTGTCCACCGACACCACCATCTTGTTCATAACGGACTGGAGGAACGGCGGGCCAGTGCAGCCCTGTGGTTGCGGCTGCAAAATCTTGATCACAGCTGGTGGGTCAGAGTTAGTGCCCGTCGCATCACCAACCGCTTCCGCAGGTGGCTTGATCGCGCCCATGGTGAAGGCCCAAAAGTGAACCATGGGGAACCGGCCGCTGCACCGACTCTCCAACACCACCGGCAGCCTGCTTAACCCCTATGGAGCGGTTTGTCCCGTATACGGTACAACCGCTTCAAACTTTAAACTTACATACATTGCTCAGCCCGATAGCACTTGCCGGAATCGCACATACAAGCTTCGCCCACCCACTGCAATAGGTATATCTAATGCTGAAGAACTTATTCTACAATATACCTATATTATCTCTCTCACCCAAGGGCACTCTTGTTGTAAGAGAATCCCCAAAGTTTCTTATTTATTGGCATGGAATTTGTGTCAAAACTTTCCAAAAGCGTGTAAAATTACGGTGTTGATGCCATTCATCGACTCGGATATGTCTATTCAGCCTTTCAGCGATTGCTGTCATATCAGTCAAATCACCATGCACCTCACATCAAGATTCGGTATCGCTTGGGATGATATTTTGATAAATTGATATATCGGAAAATATTGGTGTATCGGTATCGATCGATACATGATTTGTGCACTTTTATCAACATATCAGTATTTATGTGTATGGTCTTTGATAATATTATCTATTTAATATGGAAAGATGTATATAAATTTGACATATCCATACATATCAATATCCCCGATTATCGATACCATTTCCATTAGTATCGATATTGATTGATGCGGCATTTTACAACCGATACCGAACCCTGCCTCACGTGGGCCATATATACTTTCACTATAGCGCATCCCCCCCCCCAAAAACACTCATTATGGCCTTAACCCCTAAGAAGCGGATGGAATCTTTAAGGTTTGAGAATCCGCACATATTTCGCGATAACTCAAGCATCGGATAACCAAATTTACTTTTGAACACAACTACGGAAACGTCTACTCATGGCGGATTGTATACGCGTGTCTTAAATGCCGTTCCTAGAATATTCATCAAATTAAATTTGATAGACTTGATAGCAAAATTAACTCTTTAACCTAGAAAAAAACCCTGATGCCGACCCTAGTATACCTAGTGTGCATCATGCCTAATGCTCAATATCAATAATGTGTTATACATCCGCTTTAGGGCGCATGTAACACTCGTTAATTTTAAGTTTAAACCGCAACCCTCGAAAGAATATGTCTGATTTGACTATCTCCAAATACATAGTTGCATGCAGCTTGCCGAGAGGTTTTCAGAACTGTCTTCAAAAGTGAATTTGACATTCTTACGTCTTCAAAATGCAGAATCGAGTGATCCGTCCGTATACGGTACAAACCGCTCCTTAGGGGTTAACCCCTAAGCTGTGAACGGAACTTTTTGGTCTTTGAAAATTGCACATTTCTTGCGATAACTGTGTGAATTCTTACCTGAATACATTTTTGAAAATATTGTCGGAAAGGTCCGTTCAAGGCGGATTGCATGATGGCGTTCAAATTGGATGACACGGAGTATTAACGACGTAATATTTGACGAAACTTTTAATGGTCTCGCGTGTTGTTCTGACAGTTGAAGCCCGAGTTCCGACCCTAGACCTCAAGTAACAATCTCACCAATTACTATACATGTTGCCAGGGCTACTTGTTGGCAACATGGCTACTTGTTACAGTTAGGGTGATGTAACACTATTTTATGACTGCCCTAAGCGTGACACGTTATTTTCTTGCTGAAATCGAGTACGTCTCGATGAATACTTTGAGCATTGAAGCGATTAAGCTGCGCTCGAGTGGCTGGTTGCATGCGGCTGATTGAGAGCTTTTCAGAACTGTCTTCAAAAATGAATTTGACTCATTTCCCGGTGAGAAAATCGAGTTTGAGTGTTTGATGAGCTATTTCATCACCCCGCAGCTTAGGGGTTAAATGTGGAAAATATTTGGAAAGCAATGCTTTGTTTTTGTTTTTGCTTTTGTTTTTGTTTTTTTTTGCTTTTTCACCTAATTGCTTGAATATTTTTCTATATTGATGCATGCCATCCCGAAAATGTTGCTTGCGGCGGTGCAGGGGCGCATCACGCTCCAATCCCCTAAGGACTTCCTTTGCGGAGCCAATCAAGGTGCTGCCTCTGAAACTCACGAATCAACTCCTGCCCGTTAGGGCACCCAGCTGTACGCCATGCCAATGACTCCCACCGGCTGCACAAGTGCACGTGCTGATTGGGACCAAGGGTTCATATCGGTTTTGATTTCGGGTATCGACGACAAACTGATTGTCTAGTTTTCAACATCGATCAATAGTGCTATCTCATAATGCACATTGAATAATACTAATACTTGCACTCTACAGGCTAATCAATGGTGATATAGACCAGAATCAGCCTGATCAATTGTGATTACGGTTAGAGGCTAACTGATCAATACAAATGGTAAAAACATTCATTTGATATTCGATAAACAGACAATTTCCCAGAGATGCATGTATACAGGTATCGATGCCATCGATATATCGATATCTACTGTGGGCAGGGTGAGTTTGCACAGGCAGTTATTGAGGGCAGGTTGACGCCTCACCATGTTCGGTGTCATCATCTAACTAACGCAACGTATTGACGTCTCTGGTGTCTTGCGGTTTGTATAGCGTTTTGATCCACGGGGCGACATGCCGAGGATAGACGAGGTGTGTGGGAAGGATGGGAATGTGTGAACGATAAGCCTCTAATATCATATAGCTTCATTGCGCACACTGTGCATCACATGATCACAAGGGACACAATCTTGTGCCATTGGCTAGATCAGTATCAGATCCAATATAGCGGAGGAATGTCGTCCAATAAAGCAAGGCTATTCAACCTTTATATTAAGTCTCATGGCGGGCTACGCGGGGTTTCAACTGTTCAAGCATTTCACAATTTCAAACGCCGATTGTTGATACCCGTGATGTCTGGCAATACCAAAATTTCTCTCTCCAGCATGCGAATCGAACGGTGTGAGCCCCGGAACTGTCGATCAATACTGAATTCATAACAAGTGAACCGATAAATACCAATCGTGGATGAAACTCCAAGAAGGGGTATCGTTCACACGTTCAGTACCAATAATTGTGATTAATCGATTTATCACTTATCGGAATAATCGATATAGACCCTTGCTTGGGACGCGTGCTTGCAGAGTCAGGGTCACCTCGATTCCACGGGCGACAATGTCCTCGAGGTCCACCTTGGTGATGTCTGTGTCCAGAGGTAGCGAGGACATGGTGTCCTTACCGAGAGGTCCTTGTCCAGAGATGTTAAAAGCCACCGCTTGGCCTGCCATTCATCCAGGGGCCCAGACGCCAAAGCCGCAATGGCCACGAGGTAGTCGTCAAAATGGGTGGCGCAGGGGGTCAGGGTTGTTGTTGGGGTCAAATGATATTGCAGAGAGCTCCTCTGTCCTCGTAGTTTCTGAGAGGGCGATGGGAACGTGGAAGGAGTTTGGTGACCTCTAGGTCAAGGAGGGCACGCTTTCCATCACGCAACGACGCCCTCCCAAAAGACTTAGATGCATCCGCAAGCGGAAGAATTTGGAGAAATCAGCAATCTCAGAGATAGTAGAGAATACTATCCCATTTAAGCTGGGGTGGACCTCCTTGGTGGCGCCTCGACCAGATCAAAGAGAGCGTTGTCGGTGGAGGGTCCTTCTGCTTAAATGCGCGCAGGACACTCTTCACTAGAGACGTCCAAAGCACATTCTGATTCTCCTCGTTGCCAAGAAAATCCGCGTCCTCGGCTCCAAGAGCATCTTTGACCACACGCTTGACCATTTCAGCATCCATAGTCGGGTGCAGAACCGTTGTTGCATGAGTCCTAACAAAGTAATCAACCGCTGCTAGCCATCTTTGCTTTATCATATTCAATGGATGGACTAGCATGTCCTTTTAATATAGTATTCACTTTGGCTTACCACCACGCATTGTGTGATTTGTACCAAGCAACAGAGACATCTGCTAGTTGAATCAGACTGTGATAATCACGACGCGTGCCCCGGCGCGACGGGGCATACAAGGCTACACACATCGATATCCTTCTATGCCAATACGATTGTAGTATTCACTCTGGCTTACCACCACTCATTGTGCGATTTGTGCCAAGCAACATAGACATCCGATTGTCAAATCAGACCGTGATAATCACGACGTGTGTCCCGGCGCGACGGGGCAAATACGGCTACAGACGAAGCGATTCACAGCGTGAAACACACATACGTGTAAGTATGAGCGAATGCTATGAAGCTGGCAGTATTCAAGGAGGACGAGCCGGGATTTGTGGAAGCACGAACGATCGACACAGCGCGACTGAGGTGGCAGGCACACAGGAGGATCATAGTTAGCTAGTATGATCTGTGCCACGATTTGTGGTTGGTAGCACGTAAAAAATTACTTTTCACGAGTATGAATTGAAGTGAGCTAGAGTTACGGAGATCTCTGCTTTGTGATCAATCAGAACGTTGTTCAGATGTACAAAATTTAAACATAGCTTTGTTTGCCAGTCATCAACGCGCCACTATTGCGAGGTGGTCGACGCGGGGCTGAGTATTGAGGAGAAGGGGCTCGAAAGAGGTACCTCTCATGTTGCTGTGATTGAAGGAAGAGGCTTGAAGCACTTTTGGAGATTACAGTTGTGGGTTGGCATATTGAAGGGAGCGTGGCACGCCGGGCGAACCAGCAGAATATTTACGCACAGAGGAATTTTTATGTACATACTACCTTGCGACTAAGGATGTCGAGTAACTTTTTTGGTAATTTACCGGTACGGTAATTACCGGTAAATTACCTGGTATTACCACCCCCCAAATCGTCTTACTTTCCCCATACTTAAGACGTTACCGGTAATTTACCATGGTAATCGAGTATTACCACGGTAAATTACCGGTAACCCCTCAAATTACCGTCGATTTTACCACATGGTTCAAATTGACCGATCATCGGCGTTGTTTAAGTAATAATCAGTTCGATAATAATCGTATAACGATTAATGAAACAGAGAGCACATGTAACAATTAACTCTTAATAACTAGTGAACATGTACAAGTTCAACAGTAACTCAGTGGACTTGGGATATACTCAGATAAAATTTCTAGAAATACTTCTAAGATATATATGTCCAAAAAGTTTTTTGCATCCCAGACCGGTTTCGTGCCCTGCCGGGCTACTCTTCAGTGGGTTTTTGAAACAATGAGGCACCGTCGCCTTAAGTCCTAAAAAAGTGAATGTCACATGTCATACTGCCAGAGTCAAAGAGAGCAAGCTGAGCAAACAGAGGGCCCCCCAGAGCGCGGAGCTGCGTGAAGTGTGGGAGTCCAGTACAGAAGTCCATCAGGTATATGCTGCCCGGACACTTGGTAACTCAAGTGCCCCAGGCAGTCAGAGATTATAGGACCACTCCGAGCTTGTCCATCTCGTTCCAGAGTATACCCCAGAAGTCAAGGGGAAAGCTGTTAGCCATCCATCTGAGAGCTCTGCTGAGCCAGCCGATCGGATAGTGCTGCCTGGTGAACTCGATCTTGAGCTGCAGAATACATTCTATGATCAGGGCAGAGGAGCTGCAGTGCTGAGTAAATCTGTGTAAATATGAGATAGCTGTGACTGCCTTTCTACCTTCAGGGCATGCAGAGAACCAGCTGACAAGTGGGAAAGCCCGTCTCGGATCGGAGAGAAGCCGGCAACCTCTCTTTTCATTCTGTAACAATTGCCGGAGTGTCACCCTGCTGCCAGCAAAGTTCACTGTCATTCCGCACCACTCAAGGCTGTCGGGCAAATCGGCATCGCTGCCCGCTACTCCTGTCAGGAGGACTCGCATCCCCTCCACATAGCAGGAGTCCCTGTACTCCCTCAATCTCCTCCGAGAGCGTCGCCATTCCCTGTGTGCTGAGCTGAACACTGCAAGAAGAGCAAGGCAGTCATCAGCTTGTCTCACAAACATAATAAAGTTGGCATCACA
This sequence comes from Cymbomonas tetramitiformis, assembly GCA_001247695.2. Classification (NCBI taxonomy): domain Eukaryota; kingdom Viridiplantae; phylum Chlorophyta; class Pyramimonadophyceae; order Pyramimonadales; family Pyramimonadaceae; genus Cymbomonas; species Cymbomonas tetramitiformis. Next base: position 39,399 of record LGRX02028445.1, read on the forward strand.
GTTGGCCGAGCGGTGGAATTCTCTCTCCCCATAAGCACATACACAGAGAGCGGTGGCAGGGCTGTCAGAGCCACCCATTCCTGCACCTCTGGTTTGTCGCACCAGCTGTCCGGCGATCCATACGAAGTTGTTGGTCAGAGAAAGAATAAGCCCAGTGGAAAGTTTCCGTAACGGTACACGAACTGCCGTTCTCTTCGGGAGTCCCTTCACCCACCATTGGACTCCTCGGCTGCCTCTTCTGTTGATCAGGAGGGAACCAGTGCATCCGCTCAGTTGCCTGGCCTCCTCCACAGTCCTCGAGATTGCTCTCTCGGCCACGGGGTGCTCGACATTAGAGAACTGGTCCTTCACGTCGAAAGCATAGCCATAGACCCCGAGAGCACCAGTAGCAGTTTCATTAAACTCTGCAACCCATTCCAGAGCTTTGTGTGTGCCACCACACGTGAAGGAGAGGCCGATCGCGGACACCAGGAACTCTATACCTCTGCCCAGTATGTTCTGCATCTTCGCCAGAGGGGCCAGTCTGTTCGGCTGAATAGGTCTGCATTTCTTCAGCTCAGGGTCCTTGTCCTTCAGCAGGGCATACATAAAACCATACTGTCCCCTGCTGTCGAACTTCGTGATCGTCTGGAGGCCAAGCTGTCTATACCGTAGCCATAGCTTCTTCACCACTACTTCCAGAGCATCATCACTGACCACAAACTGGGCTGCACTGGAGTCCCTCTCCGACTCAAGCATCTCATAATAGCGGCGTTGGCAGATAATACCGCCCACACCCCCGTTACGGTCCAGCATCATACGAGCTGTTCCCGCACACTCTCTGTCGATCATTCTCATATACTGTCGTGCACAGACTGCTGGGCCGCTGTAGCGGCAGGCTCCTCCTGGTAGTTGCTCTCCAGCACACCACCTCTCCACCAGGCGGCTCTGCTCAATCCTTAGAGCAACACCCCCTCTCAGCCGTGTAGCAAGTTTTCTCAAACGCGTTGGAAAAGGTTTGGGGTCACCAGCCACCGGTTTTCCAGCGAAATTAACACACCAGTTCGACTCGTAGGAGGGGGAGATAGATAGTCTGCCCTTGAACTGCTTCCTCAGCCTACCAAGTGCTGGCAGAGGAACTGGGACGAGTCGTGCTGCCGCCTGGTTCTGGACAATCAGAACGTCCACATTGAAGCGTGCCCCCGTTGAGCGGTCAGCGTACCCGAGTGCTGATTGAGGCGCCAGGAATTTAAACTTATGTGCTGCGAGCTGCATCACTCTGTGGACACCCCGGAGTTCCGTCCACTCTGCCCAGGCTGGAAAAATAAGCAGGATTCTCACCAGTTTGCTGCTGGTCTCAGCAGATCGTACTGCGTGTGTCGCTGCTTGCGTGAGCTTCTCCATCGTGTAGATCGGGTTCCCCAACGCCATAGTGTGCCACAAAGCGCTATGAGCATCTTCTTGGGCTCCAAACACCTCGTCATCCTTGTACGGAGTAAAGAAAGCAACGGTGTTGACGTTTATGTCGAAAGGCGTACCGAACAGCTCATCCTTGAGCCCGAAGACATCTCTCACCACGTTCTGGTCTGGGTACCGCACGATCCAATAGTCACGGGTGATTCTCTCCACCCAGAAGAGCATACGCTCTGCCACCTTTTCCATCAGCTCGTATAAGCCGCGCTCCTCGTCCCAGCAACATAGCAGCCTCAGCAGAAGCCAGCACCAACGTTCCCATCTCACTCTCATAACGAGAGCATCCCTCTTCCGCAGTTCCACCCAGCGTTCCAGTGCTGCATCACCCGCCTGCACACGGTGGATAATCATATACACCTCACCCGCCTTAGTCATTCTGTGCGGGAGCGCCCCCATCACCTCAGCTTCGTTGACACGTCGTCCCGCCTGTGTAAAGATCTCTGCAAAGTCCAGGCAGGCGGACTTGACCGCCTCGATAGGTTTGATTTCGTAGTTGGGTGTGTCTTTGAGGCTGTTGTTCAGAATAGATAAGGGGGCAGTATGCAGCTCAGTAGTCCGCGCACAGATATGTCCATTCACTCTGGGCAGGTTCGGTGAGTGGGTGTCACATAGGCAGGGGGGTGCAGAGGTTCTGGCAGCGATCTCTCTGAAGTTGCAGAAGAGGTTGTTCAGTTTTACCCCGGCTCGTTGCACCACCATCGTCCTCCGCCGCACGAAATCCCCGACCACCTTGTCCACCCGTAGTGTCCGAACTATGTCGCTGGTCAGCCACTTCAGATTGTATGTCTGCCAAACATCAGCAGGTGGTAGGAAGAAAGGATACATCCCCCTTAAGGGGAAGCCGTGCACCTTGATTGCCGCTGTCGACACCCACCTTCTCATCTTGGCGCGCAACTTCCACTCGGTGTTGCCTCTGATTGCCTCGAATACTCTCACCAGCTGAGCCAGGGTAAAAGAGTAAAGTGCTGCCACTTCGCCAGGGCTCGATCTGAGTCTTCTGACCACTGTTCTGGCCCAGTGATCACCACGTACGACAACGAGCTTCTCCACCACCAGTCTCGCTCTTCTCCTCCGCAGTGTCGTAATAACATTCTTCAGGGTCCCAGCCAGCTGGGACTCAGGTAAAAACATGTTGACTTTGCTGCCACCAAAGTCTCTTCTGATCTTCTTCCAGGGGGTAGTGTCGGCATACCCTGGTCTGAAATAGATCAGTTGCTTCGGCCTTTCGGCTTTCAGCGTCTTCAGCCATTTAAACAGACTCACCTGTTCACCAGCCGCGGTGTGTGCTGACGGTAGGGCTTGTCCATTATGACTGAGGTCCATACCAGAACATCTCCGGTGTGCTACTCTACGAGGTCGTGATAGCACCCTTCCCCAGGCTCTGGTGGCTCGTTTCTCTCTGACCATTGGGCGCTCATTATGCTGCGTGTTCAGGGAGTGCCTCCAGTGTTGTGTGGTCCGTATGAACCATTTTTCCGTCTCATCACACTCGGTCTTGGAGTCGAAAAAAGCCAGTGGTACACACACATAATTGAAGATCCCATAGGTACGCAGCCAGGCATAAAGCTTCTTCCCGCCACGTTGAGTCGCATCCCTCGTCACAGTCAGGTGTCCCCTTGCCCGCGACGATATGCTGTTCCAGCTCTTCCCCACGTAGGAAAGGCTCGTCCAGGGAGAAACGAGTAAATAATTGCCGAAGTGGTCCTCGCCCTCGTACCACTTCACCAGGTCTTCCTTCCTGAGGCATTCAAAAAATGGCAAATACCTCTTCACCCACCAGGTTGGTTTCGTAGCAGTTCATCTAAGGAAAGTAAGGCTCATGAATTTCCACACAGATAGGTACTCGTCCACCAGACCAGCAGCACCCCAATCTTCCCGCCAGTAGAGCTCCTGCAAAATACTACTCAGTAAACATAGTAGATTAAGCAGGCGTGCTGCGCTCTCACTGCGGGGCCCATACTGCTAGAAAGACAACAGGTCGATCTTGCCCAGGTTGTGGGCCTTGACCGCTGCTGCCACGATTGCTGTCCTGTTAACTCCGCCATTCTTTTTGGTGTCGTCCCACCCATCAGGGCGAATACGCACCGCCAGAAGTATGTCCCCCAGGCGAGACAACCCCGCGGCATTCTTGAACTTCTCGTCCACCTTAGCTCTGTTGACTTTCACCAGGGGCGCTGCAGGGGCATCGTCTTCGTCGCTGCTACTGCTGCTGCTGCTGCTGCTACTGACACGTCTTTTCTTTTTCTTGGGTTTGCTGCTGTTGTTGGACTGAGGGGGAACTGAAGGGGCGAGGGAGGCACTGGGTGTGAACTGTGAGGGGAGCGAAGGGGGGACTGGAGCATTGGGAGTCTGAGGGGCGTGTTGGGGAAGGTGGTAAAGCTCATCCAGACGTGCGCGGGTTGCTCGTAATTCTTTTTTGAGCGCCTTGGTCTTTGCTCGCTGTCGATCTCTCCGTTTCCTGACGCGTTCTTCTGGGGTGGTGTCTGGGTCTGAAGCACTGCTGGAATCGCTGCTGTCTGAACTGGAGAGATCTTTTTTCGACTTCTTCTTTTTCGCTTTTTTCGACTTCTTCTTTTTCCCGCGCTGCAGGAGCTCACGTTCCTTCTCTAAGAGCTTTCTCTCTGACTCCAGCTTCAGTGTTGCCCCCATTGCCTCCATCTTGCTGGTCGCCAGTTCTTCCCTGAGCTGATCATACCTGTTGGGCCCATTGTACTGCCGTGCCCCATAAAACTGCTGAGATGGCTGGTGGGGCTGCTGAAACTGCGGGTGGGCGGACTGAGGTGGGGGTGGCGGGTAAGGAGGTGGTGGTGGTGGTGGGTGTGGGTTGTACTGCTGCATGGATTGTGGCTGAAACTGTCCCTGAGCGTGATTGGGAAGAGACATTTTTAAAGTAGGCACCAGTAAACAGCTTCTAGTTCGAGGTCTTC
>LGRX02028446.1:0-47251 GCA_001247695.2 Cymbomonas tetramitiformis
ACCAGTGCATCCGCTCAGTTGCCTGGCCTCCTCAACAGTCCTCGAGATTGCTCTCTCGGCCACGGGGTGCTCGACATTAGAGAACTGGTCCTTCACGTCGAAAGCATAGCCATAGACCCCGAGAGCACCAGTAGCAGTTTCATTAAACTCTGCAACCCATTCCAGAGCTTTGTGTGTGCCACCACACGTGAAGGAGAGGCCGATCGCTGACACCAGGAACTCTATACCTCTGCCCAGTATGTTCTGCATCTTCGCCAGAGGGGCCAGTCTGTTCGGCTGAATAGGTCTGCATTTCTTCAGCTCAGGGTCCTTGTCCTTCAGCAGGGCATACATAAAACCATACTGTCCCCTGCAGTCGAACTTCGTGATCGTCTGGAGGCCAAGCTGTCTATACCGTAGCCATAGCTTCTTCACCACTACTTCCAGAGCATCATCACTGACCACAAACTGGGCTGCACTGGAGTCCCTCTCCGACTCAAGCATCTCATAATAGCGGCGTTGGCAGATAATACCGCCCACACCCCCGTTACGGTCCAGCATCATACGAGCTGTTCCCGCACACTCTCTGTCGATCACTCTCATATACTGTCGTGCACAGACTGCTGGGCCGCTGTAGCGGCAGGCTCCTCCTGGTAGTTGCTCTCCAGCACACCACCTCTCCACCAGGCGGCTCTGCTCAATCCTTAGAGCAACACCCCCTCTCAGCCGTGTAGCAAGTTTTCTCAAACGCGTTGGAAAAGGTTTGGGGTCACCAGCCACCGGTTTTCCAGCGAAATTAACACACCAGTTCGACTCGTAGGAGGGGGAGATAGATAGTCTGCCCTTGAACTGCTTCCTCAGCCTACCAAGTGCTGGCAGAGGAACTGGGACGAGTCGTGCTGCCGCCTGGTTCTGGACAATCAGAACGTCCACATTGAAGCGTGCCCCCGTTGAGCGGTCAGCGTACCCGAGTGCTGATTGAGGCGCCAGGAATTTAAACTTATGTGCTGCGAGCTGCATCACTCTGTGGACACCCCGGAGTTCCGTCCACTCTGCCCAGCAGGCTGGAAAAATAAGCAGGATTCTCACCGGTTTGCTGCTGGTCTCAGCAGATCGTACTGCGTGTGTCGCTGCTTGCGTGAGCTTCTCCATCGTGTAGATCGGGTTCCCCAACGCCATAGTGTGCCACAAAGCGCTATGAGCATCTTCTTGGGCTCCAAACACCTCGTCATCCTTGTACGGAGTAAAGAAAGCAACGGTGTTGACGTTTATGTCGAAAGGCGTACCGAACAGCTCATCCTTAAGCCCGAAGACATCTCTCACCACGTTCTGGTCTGGGTACCGCACGATCCAATAGTCACGGGTGATTCTCTCCACCCAGAAGAGCATACGCTCTGCCACCTTTTCCATCAGCTCGTATAAGCCGCGCTCCTCGTCCCAGCAACATAGCAGCCTCAGCAGAAGCCAGCACCAACGTTCCCATCTCACTCTCATAACGAGAGCATCCCTCTTCCGCAGTTCCACCCAGCGTTCCAGTGCTGCATCACCCGCCTGCACACGGTGGATAATCATATACACCTCACCCGCCTTAGTCATTCTGTGCGGGAGCGCCCCCATCACCTCAGCTTCGTTGACACGTCGTCCCGCCTGTGTAAAGATCTCTGCAAAGTCCAGGCAGGCGGACTTGACCGCCTCGATAGGTTTGATTTCGTAGTTGGGTGTGTCTTTGAGGCTGTTGTTCAGAATAGATAAGGGGGCAGTATGCAGCTCAGTAGTCCGCGCACAGATATGTCCATTCACTCTGGGCAGGTTCGGTGAGTGGGTGTCACATAGGCAGGGGGGTGCAGAGGTTCTGGCAGCGATCTCTCTGAAGTTGCAGAAGAGGTTGTTCAGTTTTACCCCGGCTCGTTGCACCACCATCGTCCTCCGCCGCACGAAATCCCCGACCACCTTGTCCACCCGTAGTGTCCGAACTATGTCGCTGGTCAGCCACTTCAGATTGTATGTCTGCCAAACATCAGCAGGTGGTAGGAAGAAAGGATACATCCCCCTTAAGGGGAAGCCGTGCACCTTGATTGCCGCTGTCGACACCCACCTTCTCATCTTGGCGCGCAACTTCCACTCGGTGTTGCCTCTGATTGCCTCGAATACTCTCACCAGCTGAGCCAGGGTAAAAGAGTAAAGTGCTGCCACTTCGCCAGGGCTCGATCTGAGTCTTCTGACCACTGTTCTGGCCCAGTGATCACCACGTACGACAGCGAGCTTCTCCACCACCAGTCTCGCTCTTCTCCTCCGCAGTGTCGTAATAACATTCTTCAGGGTCCCAGCCGGCTGGGACTCAGGTAAAAATATGTTGACTTTGCTGCCACCAAAGTCTCTTCTGATCTTCTTCCAGGGGGTAGTGTCGGCATACCCTGGTCTGAAATAGATCAGTTGCTTCGGCCTTTCGGCTTTCAGCGTCTTCAGCCATTTAAACAGACTCACCTGTTCACCAGCCGCGGTGTGTGCTGACGGTAGGGCTTGTCCATTATGACTGAGGTCCATACCAGAACATCTCCGGTGTGCTACTCTACGAGGTCGTGATAGCACCCTTCCCCAGGCTCTGGTGGCTCGTTTCTCTCTGACCATTGGGCGCTCATTATGCTGCGTGTTCAGGGAGTGCTTCCAGTGTTGTGTGGTCCGTATGAACCATTTTTCCGTCTCATCACACTCGGTCTTGGAGTCGAAAAAAGCCAGTGGTACACACACATAATTGAAGATCCCATAGGTACGCAGCCAGGCATAAAGCTTCTTCCCGCCACGTTGAGTCGCATCCCTCGTCACAGTCAGGTGTCCCCTTGCCCGCGACGATATGCTGTTCCAGCTCTTCCCCACGTAGGAAAGGCTCGTCCAGGGAGAAACGAGTAAATAATTGCCGAAGTGGTCCTCGCCCTCGTACCACTTCACCAGGTCTTCCTTCCTGAGGCATTCAAAAAATGGCAAATACCTCTTCACCCACCAGGTTGGTTTCGTAGCAGTTCATCTAAGGAAAGTAAGGCTCATGAATTTCCACACAGATAGGTACTCGTCCACCAGACCAGCAGCACCCCAATCTTCCCGCCAGTAGAGCTCCTGCAAAATACTACTCAGTAAACAAAGTAGATTCAGCAGGCGTGCTGCGCTCTCACTGCGGGGCCCATACTGCTAGAAAGACAACAGGTCGATCTTGCCCAGGTTGTGGGCCTTGACCGCTGCTGCCACGATTGCTGTCCTGTTAACTCCGCCATTCTTTTTGGTGTCGTCCCACCCATCAGGGCGAATACGCACCGCCAGAAGTATGTCCCCCAGGCGAGACAACCCCGCGGCATTCTTGAACTTCTCGTCCACCTTAGCTCTGTTGACTTTCACCAGGGGCGCTGCAGGGGCATCGTCTTCGTCGCTGCTACTGCTGCTGCTGCTGCTGCTACTGACACGTCTTTTCTTTTTCTTGGGTTTGCTGCTGTTGTTGGACTGAGGGGGAACTGAAGGGGCGAGGGAGGCACTGGGTGTGAACTGTGAGGGGAGCGAAGGGGGGACTGGAGCATTGGGAGTCTGAGGGGCGTGTTGGGGAAGGTGGTAAAGCTCATCCAGACGTGCGCGGGTTGCTCGTAATTCTTTTTTGAGCGCCTTGGTCTTTGCTCGCTGTCGATCTCTCCGTTTCCTGACGCGTTCTTCTGGGGTGGTGTCTGGGTCTGAAGCACTGCTGGAATCGCTGCTGTCTGAACTGGAGAGATCTTTTTTCGACTTCTTCCTTTTCGCTTTTTTCGACTTCTTCTTTTTCCCGCGCTGCAGGAGCTCACGTTCCTTCTCCAAAAGCTTTCTCTCTGACTCCAGCTTCAGTGTTGCCCCCATTGCCTCCATCTTGCTGGTCGCCAGTTCTTCCCTGAGCTGATCATACCTGTTGGGCCCATTGTACTGCCGTGCCCCATAAAACTGCTGAGATGGCTGGTGGGGCTGCTGAAACTGCGGGTGGGCGGACTGAGGTGGGGGTGGCGGGTAAGGAGGTGGTGGTGGTGGTGGGTGTGGGTTGTACTGCTGCATGGATTGTGGCTGAAACTGTCCCTGAGCGTGATTGGGAAGAGACATTTTTAAAGTAGGCACCAGTAAACAGCTTCTAGTTCGAGGTCTTCTTCAACTACCCAGATAGAGAATGCACACTGGAAGCAGGCTGCTCCTTCGGGGTGGTCGTGAACAGGAAATTGAATAGCTCGTGACCAGCGAATAAGAATCCCGGCGGTCGCTTCACAGTAGTCGCAACGAATATGGCAGCGGGGCATTAACTGAAAAGTGGTGAAAGGTGGCAGTGGAAGAAAGGTGGCAGTGGAAAAGTGAGGGAGAGGGAAATCGCAAATCTGGTTCCTAGTAAATAGCGTCCAGATTTCTCAGTACACGGATCCGCGACGACTGTCTTGAACAAACAGCGCGTATGATCCGGAGAGTTAAGTAACAATTAACTCTTAATAACTAGTGAACATGTACAAGTTCAACAGTAACTCAGTGGACTTGGGATATACTCAGATAAAATTTCTAGAAATACTTCTAAGATATATATGTCCAAAAAGTTTTTTGCATCCCAGACCGGTTTCGTGCCCTGCCGGGCTACTCTTCAGTGGCTACTCTTCAATTGCTAAAAGATATACTGTGTCTTGTTTAGGCTGCCCATACGCGTTTCGACTCTTGCCAAGGAGTCTTCGTCAGTGAGCTTTCCGAAAAAGGATTTCTCCCGTGACCCCTTCGTCACTTAACGGTCCTAAACATGTCACAGGTTCGAATACTCGAAATAACGGATACCGAGCCGCGGTGTGCTCGACGGTGGAAGTGTTATGCTGGTGAAACACATGCTGCAGGTGACGTGCAAAAAGGTTCAGAAGCAAATCGGGCACCATCCCCCTACTAGTGGTTCTAACTACTTGCAAGCTACAAAGATCACTTCAACCAAGCTGCCAGTTGCACTGCTGCCTGTACTCAACGTGCGCATCTTCACAGAGGTCTCGATTCCCAAAATAGCTTGACCCGCAGTCGTCCCCAGAATCCCACGGGGTCTTTGCTGCACATATACGTAAGTCCCCGGCTCAGCCACCCCTCGGGGTAGTCTTGCCGTCGCAGCTCCCGCCACAGCTGAAGCAGTGCCTCGGGTATACGGTGATCCGTGGTGTGCGCTCTTAGCCTCGAGAGTACAGATACGAGCGTTGCTGCCTTACGGCTTTCCGGGCATGCCGACAGCCAGTGCACGAACGGGAATGCTCTCACGTGGTCTTCCATAGCCATACATCCACGCTTCTCGTTCTGCAATAGTTGTCGAATCGTCAGGTGCTTGTCCATTACTCGGACCTCCATCCCGCAGTACTCTACGGTGTCTGGCAGTCCGTCATCACTGCCTGCTGCACCCGTCATCAGCACCCGCATACCGTGCGAATAACATTCGTCTTTGTACCTGCGCAGCCTGCCCCGCAGCCGCCTCCATTCCTGTGCCGTGCCCGTGATTGTCCACACCAACGCGATAGCATCGTCCGCCTGCCGCCAAAAGTGGATAAACGAGCTGTCCGCCCCAAGGCTCATCGTGAATTCCCGCTCCCCGTAAGCGCACACACAGGAAGCCGTGCCAGGGCTGTCACGTCCGCCCATTCCGACTCCACGAGTCTGTCTGACCAGCTTGCCAGCAATCCATACGTAATTATGACTCAGGGATAAGATTAGCGCTCGTACCAGCTTCGCCCGTGTCACCCGCACAGCTGTCACCCGTGGCACGCCCTTCGTGTACCACTGCACCCCTTTCGCTCCCCGCACCGTCACCAGCAGCGAGGTCTCCCCCGCATTCTCGAAAGCCACCGCCACCATCGCACGTATGGCCCTCTTCGTCAGCTTATGTTCCAGGTTGGAGAATTGATCCTTCACGTCGAACGTGTAAGCATACACCCCGTGCGCTGCCTTGGACACTGCGTTAAACTTCTCCACCACCTGTTTCAAGCGTTGAGTCCCGCCCAGCGTCATACTGCCGCCTGCCTCTTGCACAACAAACTCAATCGCTCTACCCGCCACGTTCTGTAAGGGTGCAAGCGGCGCGCGGTTGTTAGGCTGTACAGGGCGGTACTTCTCCAGCTCATCGTCCTTGTCCTTGAGCAACGCATAGGCAGCCCCGAATACTCCGGTCTTCTTGAACTTCGTGATCGTCCCCAGCATCGCGCGGTTGAACTTCACCTCCAGATCGCGCACCAACTCCGCGGGCGACATCGCCACCTCCTCGAACAATGCCGCGCTGCTCACCCGCTCATTCACTAGTAGGTCAAAGTACCGTTGCTGACAAATAATCGCACCCACACCCGCATTCCTGTCCAAGTAGAGTCTCGCGGTACCCGCGCAGCAACGCTCCAGCACTCTGCAATACTCACCTGCGTCGACCACGCCCTCGCGCTCATCCACGGTTACAGGCCCCTCGGGAATCCCGTGTTCTCGCCGCCACCTCTCCAGCTTCACCTTCTGCTTCCATCTCAGCGCCGCGGTGCCCTTGAGCGTGTCCTTGAGCTCCCGCAGCTTCTTCGGCATTTCCACCACCCCTGGGGTCCGCAGTCGTGCCCTCCGATAGTTCTCATCGTACTGAATTTGCCAGTCTTCAGAGTACTCGGGGTCCACCGACAGCCTCCCCTTGAAGTGCTTGCGGAACTTGTCCAGGTGGGCGTCAGTCACCGGGAATTTTCTCGCCGCCTTGGTGTTCTGGATAAGTAGCACATCAACATCGAACCTCGCACCCGTGGACTTGTCCACATACCCCAGCGCGGACTGTGGGGCCATGAACTTGAAGCGGTGCCTGGCAAACTGCATCAGCCTGTACACACCCTCCATTGCTGCCCAATCTCTCCACGCAGGGCAAATAACCGCGATCCGCATAGGAGTCTTCGCCATTTTTGCCGAGCTCACCGCGTGCTCCAGGGTCTGCACGATCCTCTCCAGTGTGTAAATCGGGTTCGCCAAGCCCATCGTAAACCACCAGTGAGCGTATGTGTCAACCCCAGCACCGAAAATACTGTCTTCTGGGTAAGGAGTAAAGAAGGCCGACGCATTGACGTTCATGTCGAACGGTGTCGCAAACATCTCGTCGGTTAGGGTAAGGACCTCCCGTAGCACGTCCTGGTCTGGGTATGGCGTAATCCAGTAATCGCGGGTGACACTCTCCACCCAGAATAGCATACGCTTCGCCACCACCTCGCATAAGTCCAGGAACCCGCTGTTCTCTCCGACTTCGCCCCATACTACAAGCCTGAGCAGCAAACGGTTGAACCTTTCCAGTTTCACTCTGAAGATGAGTTTCACGTTCTCGTCCCTCAGCTCCACCCAGTGCTGCAGTACTCCACCCGTAGTCGTCACTGTACGCCACAAACACAGTCTGCAGTCGTCTACGGTGAGTGTCACAGGTAGAAGCTTCAGGACAACGTCGTCCTGGACACGTGACGCAGCTCCCGCAAACTGTACCGCGTACTCCGTAAAGGCCTTCTCCAGGTTCTCGCTAAAGTTCACCTTCGTCACCGGCGTGTCCTTTAAGTTCCTGTTCAGCACTGCCAGCGGTCCAGAACGTAGCTGAGTTGTGCGTGCACAGACGTGTCCGTCAACTCGAGGAAGGTCACCCGACGCCATATGGCAAAGACACTCCGGCCTCTCTTTTAGCAACGTGAGCTCTTTGAAGTTGCAGAAAAAATCCCGTAGCTTCACCGCGCTCGTCATCACCGGCATCGTCCTCCGTTTCACGAAGTTCTCAACCATTCTCGGGATATGGAGGTCCTTCACCATCTCCTCCGCCACCTTCCGCACACCAAAGCTCTTCCAAGCATCCGCAGGAGGTAACTTAAGCGGATACACCCCCTTGAGCGTAAAATTGTGCACCTTTTTCGCCGCGAGCGTAATATGCCTCCTCACCTTCGCTCTTTCTTTCCACGGCAAATCCGCCCGCACCGCCTCAAAGATCCGCACAAGTTGCCCCAAGGAACACCTGTAGAGCTCCACTGTCGTCTCTGGGGTTCTCACCAGCTTCTTCACCACATCGCTCGCCCACACATCCCACACCGCAGTGACTCCCTTCTCGAACTTCAGCACCGCTGCTCTCCGCTTCACCGCGTTCATCACATCCCGCAGCTTCCCCACTAGGTTGGTCTCCGCCCCCTCATTGCACACCGTAGCTGATACCTTGTTGTGCCCATACAGGAGTCTCACCACCTTCCACGACGTCGATTCCAGCAACCCCGGCTTCACGTCAACCACATTCTCCACCTCCTTGTCCGTAGCCCTCGCCTGCAGCCAAACCCGAAGGTCCGAACCCACATACTCGCCCGCCTTGACCACAGAAAAATTCCTCCCACTGCAGTTCAGCTTCAGGCTTCTCCTCCGTCTCGCCCCAGCAGCCCTCTGCGCCATCCTCCTACGCGGGCGCGCAATCCGCTTCAGCTGGCTCCTCCTCCTTCGCGCTGCCGTCACACCCTTCGGTTTTACCCCTTTGGTGTTCAGCGTCATCACGTGGTGTTGAGTAGTGCGAATAAGAATTCTCTCACCCGCATTGCAGTCTCGTTTCCCAGAAAAAGCAGCCAGCGGCAGATAGACGTAGTTCCATATGCCGTAGCTCCGCATCCAAGAGTAGAGTTTCTTCGCCCCCCACAGCTCAGTGTCCGCCGCCACTTGCAGGTGTCCCAAGCATCGATAGTGTGTGCCGCTCCACGCCTTACCCACATATGACCTACTCGTCCACGGAGAGATCAGCACGTACACGCTGTACTTGTCCTCTCCCGCATACCACCTGGTGAGTTCCTCCGCCGTCAGGTTCTCCCAGTGTGGCAAAAACTGCTTCGCCCACCATCTCGGCCTCTTCGCACAAAGGTGTAGGAACACCAGTCCCATAAACCTCCACACAATCATATACTCCGCGCCGAGTTCCCCGACCGTAGAGCCCCGCTGCCAGAAGTGCTCCTGTAAAGTCACCCGTAATAAAACAAGTAACTCCATCAGGCGGTCTGCGCACTGCTGGCGGGGCCCATAGAGTCAGAAGTCCATAAGGTCGAGCTCCCCATTGTTGTGGAGCTTCACCATATGCTTGACAATCGCCGGTCGTGTCATCCCTCCATTCGGCTGTGTTTTGTCCCAGTTGGCGGGGTACTTTTTGGTGGCTTTGAGTATGTCGACCATGCGCTTCGTCCCCGCTGCTGCCTTGAACCTCTCCCTGACGTCCTCCTCCGTTTGTTGCACAGGTTCCTCATTTTTCTCCCCCTCGTCCTCGCCCTCGTCTTCGTCCTCCGACACCACAGGTCTGCGTCTCTGCTGCTTCTTTTTTGGCCCCGTGGAAGCCGCTCCCGATCCGCCTGAGCGTCCAACCGATACCGCCGCAGTCATCGGAGAGCTACCAGGGAATCCGTGCCCGAATCCCTGCGCACCTGCTGCCATCAGGTTGCGATTAGTCTCGTACATGAGGTCGAGCTGCTTCACCATCGCGTCCATTCTGTCCCGCTGCTGCCGAAGTTCTTCACGTCCACGGCGTCTCTCATCCCGCTGCTTCTCCTTCCGCTCCTTCTGCCTCCTGCGCTGATCTTCTGGCGTCCCGATCTCGCTCTCGGAGCTGGTGCTGTCGTCGGAAGAAGATAAATCCGCCTTGCTTTTCCTCTTCTTCTTCTTCTTTTCTTTTTCTTTTTTCTTCTTCTTCTCGATCGCAGCCTTCGCATCCTCGAGCTCCCGGTCCTTCTCTCGCAGCTCCTTCTCATTGTCAAGCTTGAGTTCCGCACTCAGCTTTTCCATTCTTGCACTGACCAATTGCTCTTGCAGCTCGTTGAATTTGCTCGGAGGTCTCTGACCAGCCCAGTTGCCTCCATACCCAGCATTGTAACCCCCAGCATAGCCAGAGCCAAAATTACCGCCAGCTTGGTAACTGTTTGGGGGTGGATACGGAGGTGGAGGTGGTAATCCAGGTGCACCAGACGGATTGTACTGCTGCATCGACTGGGGTGGGAACTGGCCCTGTGCATGTGGTGGGACGCCAGCCATCGTAGAAAGCTAGGAAAAAGTAGTCGAGGATAGACAACAGTAATAATAAATCGAGACTGTAAAGCCGCAGGTCACGAACAGGTCGAGGAAAGTAAGATCAATATAAATCCCACTGTAGCACACAACAACGTCGTCGTAGAACGGTACCTCGTTAGAGCCCCCTTCTCTCAATACACAGCACCGCGTCAACTGCCTCGAAATAGCAGCGCGTAGAATACCGGCCAACAGAGCGTTGTTTAAGTAATAATCAGTTCGATAATAATCGTATAACGATTAATGAAACAGAGAGCACATGTAATAAATTGCTAAAAGATATACTGTGTCTTGTTTAGGCTGCCCATACGCGTTTCGACTCTTGCCAAGGAGTCTTCGTCAGTGAGCTTTCCGAAAAAGGATTTCTCCCGTGACCCCTTCGTCACTTAACGGTCCTAAACATGTCACAGGTTCGAATACTCGAAATAACGGATACCGAGCCGCGGTGTGCTCGACGGTGGAAGTGTTATGCTGGTGAAACACATGCTGCAGGTGACGTGCAAAAAAGTTCAGAAGCAAATCGGGCACCATCCCCCTACTACAAAGAGACATCTGCTGATCTTGGTCACTCGACGCCGACGGAAGGCATTGTACAAGAAGCTTTCGTTTGCCCACCCGAAGAGGAAGATGAAGAGCTGAACACTGACGAGCCCGTCACTCTTGACTCGCGCATGGTTTTCACCTGTCCAGAGAGCCGTCGCACGAGTGAGAATGGCTTAAGTATGTGTCACAACTATAATGGAATATTTCTATGATGTTATGTAATCGCTGTGGAATCGCAGGAATTTAAAAAATACAACTTTTTTTCATTTTCCCAAAAAAATATTTTTTCAGGGTGAAATCGCCGAAAAACCGTTGTTTTTAGCTTGATTTGGCGTCCTACTCCATTATGCGGGTGAGGAGTGCAGCGATTCGTGGAATTGAGGGGTTTCACATATCACGTAATTAATCCTGATGGTCACCGCAATTTGAAATTTTGAAAAAAAATATTTTCTTGGCCCAAATCGGCCGAAAATCGCGTTTTTTGCCTGTTTTGGCCTGTCGCGGGCCTGTTTTGGCGTTCTACGCCACTCCGCGCGTGTGGAGTGCACATATTCGTGGAAATGAGGATTTTCACATATCACCTAAGCACTCCTGATGGGAATCGCAATTTGAAATTTTTGAAAAAAATATTTTTTGGCCCAAATTTCAACAGAAATCGATTTTTTTGCCTGTTTCGGCCTGTCGCGGGCCTGTTTTGGCGTTCTACGCCACTCCGCGCGTGTGGAGTGCACATATTCGTGGAAATGAGGGTTTTCACATATCACCTAAGCACTCCTGATGGGAATCGCAATTTGAAATTTTGGAAAAAAATATTTTTGGGCCCAAATTTCAACAGAAATCGATTTTTTTGCCTGTTTCGGCCTGTCGCGGGCCTGTTTTGGCGTTCTACGCCACTCGGCGTGTGTGGAGTGCACATATTCGTGGAAATGAGGGTTTTCACATATCACCTAAGCACTCCTGATGGGAATCGCAATTTGAAATTTTGGAAAAAAA
Organism: Cymbomonas tetramitiformis; assembly: GCA_001247695.2. Classification (NCBI taxonomy): domain Eukaryota; kingdom Viridiplantae; phylum Chlorophyta; class Pyramimonadophyceae; order Pyramimonadales; family Pyramimonadaceae; genus Cymbomonas; species Cymbomonas tetramitiformis. The sequence goes on from LGRX02028446.1 coordinate 11,581, forward strand.
ATATTTTTGGCCCAAATTTCAACAGAAATCGATTTTTTTGCCTGTTTCGGCCTGTCGCGGGCCTGTTTTGGCGTTCTACGCCACTCGGCGTGTGTGGAGTGCACATATTCGTGGAAATGAGGGTTTTCACATATCACCTAAGCACTCCTGATGGGAATCGCAATTTGAAATTCTCGGAAAAAAATATTTTTGGGCCCAAATTTCAACAGAAATCGATTTTTGGCATGTTTCGGCAAGTTGCGGGCCTGTTTTGGCGTTCTACATGTACGTATATTATATACTCATGCGTGCGAAGTGTGCATATTCGTGGTCTCCAGGCCTGTTTCAGTTGGAAATTTGTAATTGCATACGAGTTGCCATCACGAGGAACACAAGCCTGTCATTATCAAAACATGAATATAATTTGTTATTTGGATAACGATTAGCTGGAGCACAATGGAAGCGTGTTGGACCCATAACCTAACACTTTTCAGGAAACATTTGCATTTCTTTTGCTCTTCACATCTCATTGCCAATAGGCACACTGCATAGCATTTCAATAAAAATAGCTTTATTTTTACATGCTTTTAAGTGTGTGAGAGAAAATCTCTTTTCGGAATATATCTTTTCTAGGCTGATTCACAGCTTCACATGCTTTTTAGGCTGATGCACAGGCTCCAATTTAACCATATCTAGGGGCGGCGCATGCCAGGTCCATAAAACGGGTCCCATGATTGCCGCGGCTGTGAGGACCACTCAGGCGGAAGCTGCCTTGACAAGGCTGCATTCAGCCTCATCGCCTGCCGTAAAGGCATCGTGACCAGCTGCTCAGGGTACTGCTGCTGCACCGCCAACGCATAACCCGGCAGCATGGCATCATGGGCCGCACGGCCGTGGGGTGCCCGATAGGTCTGCGCATACGGGGTCTGCGCAGGATACGGGTCCAGCCCCAGCATCATGGGCGGGTACTGGGGGAGGGCGGCGAGGGCGCGCCCGTGATGTTGGGGAGGTACGCTATCCGAGTTATAATAAACCCCACCATACACCCACTCATATGGCATCTCCGGCGGAGCAGTCTCACCAGGGGAGCTGGGCGCGTGGAAAAGCACGGGTCTTGACGGTGCTGCTGCGGACGGTGCTGTTGCGGTGGCAGCTGCAGGCGGTGCATCTGTGGTGGCAGCTGCAGGCGGTGCTGCTGCGGTGGCAGCCGCAGGCGGTGCTGCTGCGGTGGCAGCTGCAGGCGGTGCTGCTGCGGTGGCAGCTGCAGGCGGTGCTGCTGCGGTGGCAGCCGCAGGCGGTGCTGCTGCGGTGGCAGCCGCAGGCGGTGCTGCTGCGGTGGCAGCTGCAGGCGGTGCTGCTGCGGTGGCCGCGGCAGGAGATGCTGCTGCCGTGGCCGCCGCTTGCGGTGCTGCTGCCGTGGCAGCTGCCGTGGCACCTACCTCCGGCCCTGGGGAGGCAGCCGACGCAATCCCTGCCTGGGCCAAGGCGGCTGCCCCCTGCGCCAACTGCATCTTCAAGGCCTGGATCCTCACCTGAGCCTCCAACTCGGCAATCTCCGCCTGACGGGCCTTCGACGCCAACACCGGAGGTTCAGCTGAGCTCGGTGTCACCTCCCTTCGCCCCTCCCAACCTTCCGACCGTGGCCTGGCCAAGTCCGTCGTCAGGCTCCCCGTCGCCGCGCGCTCCCTGTTAAACAGCTCCGCGGCGTCTGCACTATGATGATGCATCCGGCTGTCAATGGGCGTGTTGCGGCCCACTGAATCGTTGAAGAGGTTCAGGGGATCGAGCACTCCCCCAGGGGAGTGCTCGAAAGGCCCTGAAGGAGTACCCACCTGCGTATCCAGCTCCTCCAATGCCCGCGGGGCTCGCGCAGACAACGGCCCTCTTGGTATGCTTGCTTCTGCCTGCTCCGTGTCCGTGTCCGACAATTCGTCCGGCTCCGACTGTGCAGCACGAGGGCCATGAACTGGACAAGGGCTCCTGCGTTTCCTGTCGGAGCCACCCTCCACTGCTGCCGCCGCTGCCTGCTGCGAGCGCGTTCGTCTCAAAGACTGCAGTGGGTCACAAACCTCAGGCACTCTCTGAGTGGAGCCGAACGCGGGGAGAGTCTCGGAGATGTTCCCCTCAGCGCCTGTCCTCCGCGCCTTCACCCTGGTGCCTGGCTCCGGTCCTTTACCCCAAACAGGGGTCTCAGTGCCCGCGGGGCTACCTCCCCGTCCACGCTTAGTCCCCCGAGGAATTGCCAATGCCATCTTTATCCCAGACAGGGTTTCCGCCCGGAGCTTCTTCGCCTTCTCCCTCTCCGCTGCTGCAGCCTTCTCTTTCTTCGCCTTCTCCCTCTCCGCTGCTGCAGCCTTCTCTTTCCTCGCCTTCTCCCTCTCCGCTGCTGCAGCCTTCTCCTTCTTCTCCTTCTCCCTCTCCGCTGCTGCAGCCTTCTCCTTCTTCTCCTTCTCCCTCTCCGCTGCTGCAGCCTTCTCCTTCTTCTCCTTCTCCTTCTTCTCCGCTTCTGCTGCTGCTGCTGCTGCTGCTGCAGTCACCGGCGGCTTCAACTCGCCGGTCAACGTCTCCGCATGCCCCTTCCCATATGCCTGCAAACTTTTCATCACCCGAATCACCCCCTCCTCCACCAGACCGTGCTTAAAGGAATTGTATGCCTCATCAAAAAAGCCTCCTTCCGCGTTGATGTTGTCGTAGTATACTACCTCCCAATCCCTGGCTTGTGTTAGCAAACTTAGCTTGCTGTTCAACGCCGTAGCGCGGAACAGCACCCTCCTCCGCGGAATCTTACTCCCCACTGGATCCGCCACAAGCCACGGCCCATATACCCAGCATGCCGTCCCTTGTTTTGCACCTTCCCTTGGCTTCACGATGGGGCCACCAATCCAGACCACCTCCTTGTGCTGTTCGTGGTACACAACCCTCCCAAAAGCCACCGTATCCCTCAGAAGCTCCCGCAACGCCAGGCACGCATCATACTCCTGTGGCTCCCCAAGCACCACACTCCTCCCCATATCCTCGTCAACCTCATTGATCGCGTTCGCGAAGTCGATCTCCCGCTCCAGGGCTGTCATTGCCTGGGAAGGCTCCGAGGTAGTGGCTCGCTCAATTCCTTGCGAGTCATAATGCTTTCTTCTGCAAGGGTCATGCCCAACCACAAACTCCCAGGGCGACCCAGTTACAGTGGCGGATCCAGTGACCGGAAAAGTGGTGTTTTCCGGAAAGAGGTCTTCCGCCGCTGTAATGTAGGTGTGCGCCGACGCACGAAAAGTTCCACCGTGCATCTCCACCGCGTTGTGGATTAGCCTGCCGTCAAAGATCCCCACGCTCTTTGCCGGCAGGAAGCAGGTCACCGGCCGAAGGGTGTCCGGGGTGGCCCCATCCCCCAACTTATGCGACTGGGGGTACACCGTAAACGGGTACATGTCCGTTAGGACAAGCATGACGGACAGCGCACCATAGTCCCGATGCTTCTCCTGAACCAACGCCGCCGGGTAGGTGAGCAGGGCGGTTCGCGCCATGTCACCTTTCGGCACCTCCAGCTTCCCGAACGTGTCCCCCACCGCAGCCATGACGTCCTCAGCCACCTGCTCAAACCGTTTGTAAAACGGCGTGCCCTCCACCAGGTTCCCGATCCACCTCTTCGGGTCCTTCAGGGTGTCCAGCTCCCCATTGGCCTTCTTCTTGAACGCCCTGAAGTTGTTTCTGAACGCGGAGTTTGGAGCCAAATCCTTCTGGAACTCTGCAACCAGAGCCTTAGCGGATATCGTGTCCTGCAATTGACCGACACAATACCCACCCTCTGCAAGCCTATGCCTCCAGTGCTCGTCCAGCAGCACGCCTTTTGTGAAGTGAGGCTGCTCCTCCGCATTCTTTGCCCCCTCCGCAGCAGGCACCTTAGGAGCAGGCGTCTCTCCAGCATCTGTGCCCTCCTCTGTATCTGGCACCTCCCCAGCGGACTGATGCTTTGAAACTGGGGCCTCCACAGCAGGCACGTCCACGGCAGCAGGCGTCTCTGCAGCAGCCGTGCCCTGCTCTGCAACTGGCTGATCCTCAGCAGACTTGTGCTGAGGATCAGGGGCCTCCACAGCAGGCATGTCCTGTGAAACCGGGGCCTCCACAGCAGGCACGTCCACGGCAGCAGGCGTCTCTGCAGCAGCCGTGCCCTGCTCTGCAACTGGCTGATCCTCAGCAGACTTGTGCTGAGGATCAGGGGCCTCCACAGCAGGCATGTCCTGTGAAACCGGGGCCTCCACAGCAGGCACGTCGACGACAGCAGGCGTCTCTACAGCAGCCGTGCCCTGCTCTGTTCCTGGCACCACCAGAGGGGCCGCCGCGGCAGCTGTGCCCTGCTCTGCATCTGCCTCATTTTCCACCTCAGGGCCAGGATCCGCTGCGTCGGCATCGCCTGCCTCCTTCTTAGGAATTAGCGACAACTTATGCTTCTCCACCAGCCCGTCTCCTGGTTCTGCGCGAACTACTGCTGCGAACGTGGGCGGCGCCTCCTCTAACTGAGCTTCGTCCATGTTTCCAGCAGCCTGCTGCTGCGCTGCCATTCCCTCAGCCTTCTCCGCCCTAGCAGCAGCAGCACCAGTATCCGCAGCAGCCTGCCCATCATCAGGGTTCGGCGAGGCCGTGCACGCCCATTTGACAGGAGGCTGTCCAACGCAGAGATGGCGCCCGCATGTTGAAGAGTGGCTGTCTCCGGATTTTCGGCAGTTCTTGTGGAACCCGCGCTTGCAGGTCGCGCAGGTAACAAGCACTGGGAAGTGATTCTCCGAACCCATTCCGCAAAAGAGGCAGAACAGGCGGGCCAGGATCCCGCAGCGCCCGCATTCCCCTGGAAACCGCTTTTCCCCTGACGGTGTGAGCTGGCGCGACGCGCACCCAACGTGGAAGGAGTCGGAGCACATGTCGCAGGTCGCCAACGCCAGCCTCGTTCGATCCAACGAGTCGTCGGGATGGGGGCACCCTTCCACATTGCAGGCGGGTACTCCTTCACTCTCGGCGACACCTTCCACCAGTTTCCGCTCTGACTTCCGATCTGACTTGCGCCTTAAAGCGTTTGGCACGGCTGCCCCAACCGCTGCTGCATAGGTGAATCTGTTCTGCTTCATTATTAGAATATTAGCTCCCAATTTATACCAAAGTAACCGTCAATGCCTTCGTCCTCGATCCAAACGTCAATTGCGCAACGAAAACACGCGAAGAAAGTGCTATGGTCGCAGATAGCGTACAGTTCGCAGGTTGGCGTTACCGTTACAAGCACTCGAGCTCTCAGTGAGCAGATATCGCACTTTTGGTCCGACATGCTTACGGTTTTTAGGGGTCTCGTTCAGTTGTAAGATGTCGGGGGAGGGCTCTGATATACATTATCGCCCTCCCGATCATCCCATCTTTTGATCGTGTGGGCGAACCGACATGCCGATTCGAGCTTCCTGTGCGCAGGTATCGGACTTTTGGCCTGACATGCTTACGGTGTCGTGACGGAATTTCAATTAAATTATCTGATATGCATTATCGCCCTCCCGATCAGCTCATCACCTAATCGTGGGTGCGATACACGCGCCACGTGAAATATGACATGTCTGGGTGATAAATCATTACACGATCGAATCTTGAATCGAAATTTATGAATCGCCCGCAGGATCGACGAATTCGTTGATCGTGGGTGCGATACACACGCCACGTGAAATATGACATGTCCGGGTGATAAATCATTACACGATCGAATCTTGAATCGAAATTTATGAATCGCCCGCACGATCGACGCAGCAGTTGATCGTGGGTGCGATACACACGCTACGTCAAATTTGACATGTCCGGGTGATAAATCAAGAAATGGCGAATCGCCCCCACGATCGAACAGTCATTCCATCCTGGGGGCGATACTTACGCCACGGATACTTTTCGTGAAAGGACTATTCATATTCCTGATGCATGTGGGAGTCCGTGCATTAAAAGTTCAGACATGCAAATATGTTTATTGAAGGCGTGCTTTCGCCCGTAGACTCCTTACATGTTTGCCGCTTATGAGTGGCGTTTTTCGAAAAGGGATGCCTCCTCCTTCTTACCTTGTGGATGTATTGCCATGGCTCATGAGCCTCGGCGACATGGCGCGGAACTTGCCTTTGGAGTTTCCTATTGCACCAACGAATGTGGATCATGCAACAGAACTAGCGGGGCAGATCTCGGAGTTCGTCGATAAATGGAATGTGTTAACTGGGAATAAACCGAGCAGAGATCCTAGCGTGCTGCAGGCAGGTGGGGTTGGGAGGAATGCGAGGAATGCGCCCACACCTACCAGTACCGTTAAGAAAAGGCGCCTTGATCAGAATGCGCGAAGGAGGGAAGCTCGCTCTAGGAAGCGTTTAGACTTGGGCAAGGACGCGGTGGAGGTCTCTGCGCCTCAAGCACGGGTGAAATCGACGCTGGGTCCCTTAGGCGCCACAGCAGCCTCCGCAGGAGCCTCAGCGGTGGGTTGCCTGGTGCCGCATGGAAGTATACAACACTGGAACAACAAGCTCAAGGAGGTTTTCATGAACAAGCCGCATCTTATTGGTGGGGCGCTCTCGAACTTTGTGCGCACCTTACCCGCGGAAGAGATAGAAGCTGTGCGGCTAAGATTTCTGTCAGAGGAGGATCGCGTAGGAGGAACGATCGTGTCGAGCTTGCGGGCATCGTTCGCCGCTCTAGCTGGATATGGTTCCAGGCAGAACGCTGCCACGCGCATGGCGGGCGCAGCGATGGTATTTGGCAGAGACGTGGAGGGTGTTGAGGGTGCTGTTGCAAGCATCTTAGGGATAAATGTGAAGGTGGTGAAGGATGGACTCGTTGGGCACCGCAACTTGCTGTTGGGAGCTGCCCTTGGGACAGCGCAACGGCTTAATGCCGGTCTTCTGGCAGGGTTGGTCCTGGAAAACCTGCACATGGCCAACCGTGCTATAAGCGCGGAGCTGACCCACAAGATCCAAGCCTTCTGGCTGAGTGCTGGGATCAGTCGGGTGTCCACGTGTAAACGGGACGTGATCCAGCTGCGGCATATTGATGGAAGCGTGGAGAAGGTGTCGAAGCAGTGGTTGGAAATGACACAGTTGGAGGTGTTCCGCAAGTTCAAGAAGAAGTTTCCCGCCGAAAAGATCGAACTCCGATCTTTTGAGACTCGGAAGCCGAGGCAAGTGCAACGACTCACCCGAAGGGACACCATTTCCTGCTGCTGCAGGTACCACGAGGATATGCGGTTGGTGGTGGAGGCGTATGCTCGTTTCCAGGAGGTGGGCCACTCCGGCTGCAAGTGCACGGACGCGTCGTGTTGCCCTCGCGTTGGAGGCCTTCGGGCACGGCTGTCTGCCCGTAAACCATTTCCTGCTTTCCCGGACTTCAAGTGTGGTCGAGTGGAGGTGGGACGGTCAACCTCCGGTTTCACGGCATCGCTGCTGTGTCCAAGACAGCGGTCGAACGGAGAGCACGAGGACCACCACGACATGCCCTGCTTGGAGGGTTCTTGCAAACGGTGCGGGGGGCTGCAAAACTGGTCGTTGTGTCCGGCGGCGGTTTCCAACACTGCCACGCTGGACTGGCACACCTACGAGAACGTTCATATCGGAGTGGACGAGGACGGGAAGAACAAGCACCGGGTGCAGTTCGTCCAAAAGACGACCACTGCTGGTGAGCTGCTTGCAAAACTGCAAGCTCTGCTCCTTGGCCACGCCCCAGGGGAGTCCCCAAATTGTGTGTGTTCGGGCACGTTTGTGCGGAAAGCGGCGGACGGGAGTTGGAGGTTGGAGAAGTTGGTCGGTGTGCCTGCTGCCCAACCGTGTCGGTTTTTGAAGCCGTATGCCTACCACTGTTTCATGGCCACGCACTCCATGACAATGTTCAACAAGTGCAAGGCGGGCTTGCCTTTGGGGCACTGCCTCATATTGTTTGACTTCAGCGAGAACCACGCTCTGAACATTCCCAGGGCGATTCAGTCGTTGCACTGGATAGTGAAGCAAGCAACGCTGCTGTGTTGTGTGTTATGGCGGCACGCGGTTGGTTCCGTGGATGGTCAGACTTCCACCGAGGCCAACCCAATAATAGTGAAGGACCTGATCTACCTCATTAGCGACACCTTGCCGCACTCCCACCGAGGTATCCAGCATATGAGGAAACTTATCGTCAGTGAGTACTTCGTGAAGAGAGGTATACCTCTCCCCAAATTCATGCATGAGTGGGCGGATGGTAGTGCGGCACAAAACAAATGCGCAACCGCATTTGCCGACGTGGTGGAGAGCGGGCGGGAAGAGTCGGCGGAGTGGCCCCGAGGGCTTGGCATCCCGACACAGCGCAACTTCTTTGAGACGTCACATGCACGAGGTGAGCAAGACGCGATGGGAGTAGCGGTGAAGCATGAGGCGAGCTTGGCGGTGATGTCCACAACCGACAAATGGCATTGTAAAATACTGGACGCCAAAAGCTTGTACGAGTTCTGCATGGAAAGGTTGCAAAAGCCGAAGGATAGCGCTCGCGACAGAGGTGTTCAGTTCGGGCAAAGATTTTTCTTTCTGGTTGACGGCAAGGACGTGGACATCTCTGGACCTGGGTTTGACACGGTTGACCGGACTTTGGCGTTACACTCGGTGCGTGCAGGGGTGGGGTTGTTGGTGGGCTTGAAGCGGGACCGACAATGCTATTGCGATTATTGTTACGCGCAGTGCGCGAAGGCACAACCTGACACGGAGGGTTGCCTGTACCGGAGTCACGTGGACAGCTGGGAGCAGTTCACCTTGACGGAGGCAACCGAATCTGATGCCCGGCGCACCAGAACAAGAGTCGCGGAGGCCCGTGATGACGTGAGTGTGAAGGTTGCACGAGGAAACACTTTTGCAAGGCTGTCGGGGGGCGATCCTAATCACCCCTACTATTTGGTGAAGGCGTTGAGCGAGGTGAAGCAGGTGATCAACGCGGATGGGATGCGAGACGACTACTACTCGCCTGGTGGGGAGGGCGTAAATGCTACACCGGGGGAATTTGTCGTTGAAGGCCGATTTTATGAGTGGGCGGATGAGGAAAGCTGCGAGGAGTACTACATAGACACATCCAAGAAATGTCTGACATATTCGCATCATGTCGTGTGTGTGGAAGTGACAATGACCAGACGCAAATACCGCGGTAAGGAGTTTTATAGGTTGACCGATGCTGAGCACCAGCGCATTCTAGGGTTGTTGTGAAGAAGTATAACTATCACAGCAGGATAGATCACTAGAATCTTAGAACCCAAACAACACCATGCTGAATAGCATCTACTCTCGGCGTGTTGTGCATAACGCCCAACAGGGCCCACGCAAAATATGCCAACATAACAACGATTCTGTAATCGATTTGGGTAATTTTCAAATTGTGAGTCCCATCAGGAGTGTTTAAGTGATATGTGTAAACCCTCATTTCCACGATTGTGTGCACGCCGCACGCGCCGAGTGGCGTGGAACGCCAAAACAGGCCCGCGACAGGCCGAAACAGGCAAAAAAATCGATTTCTGTTAATTTTTGGGCCCAAAAATATATTTTTCCCCAAAATTTCAAATTGGGAGTCCCATCAGGAGTGTTTAAGTGATATGTGAAAACCCTCATTTCCACGATTGTGTGCACGCCGCACGCGCCGAGTGGCGTGGAACGCCAAAACAGGCCCGCGACAGGCCGAAACAGGCAAAAAAATCGATTTCTGTTAAAATTTGGGCCAAAAAAATATTTTTTTCCAAAATTTCAAATTGCGATTCCCATCAGGAGTGCTTAGGTGATATGTGAAAACCCTCATTTCCACGAATATGTGCACTCCACACGCGCGGAGTGGCGTAGAACGCCAAAATAGGCCCGCGACAGGCCGAAACAGGCAAAAAAATCTATTTCTGTTGAAATTTGGGCCCAATTTTTTTTTTTTTTCCAAAATTTCAAATTGCGATTCCCATCAGGAGTGCTTAGGTGATATGTGAAAACCCTCATTTCCACGAATATGTGCACTCCACACGCGCGGAGTGGCGTAGAACGCCACAACAGGCCCGCGACAGGCCGAAACAGGCAAAAAAAATCTATTTCTGTTGAAATTTGGGCCCAAAAAATATTTTTTTCCAAAATTTCAAATTGCGATTCCCATCAGGAGTGCTTAGGTGATATGTGAAAACCCTCATTCCCACGAATATGAGCACTCCACACGCGCGGAGTGGCGTAGAACGCCAAAACAGGCCCGCGACAGGCCAAAACAGGCAAAAAAACGCGATTTTCGGCCGATTTGGGCCAAGAAAATATTTTTTTTCAAAATTTCAAATTGCGGTGACCATCAGGATTAATTACGTGATATGTGAAACCCCTCAATTCCACGAATCGCTGCACTCCTCACCCGCGTAATGGTGTAGAACGCCAAAACAAGCTAAAAACAACGGTTTTTTGGCGATTTCACCCTGAAAAAATATTTTTTTTGAAAAATATTTTTCGCAAAGTCCTAAGAATTCATGCGATTCCACTGCGACCGAAGTCCGATATAGCGATTCCATGGATATCATCGATTATGCATTTCGGCCATCTCACTCGTGCGACCGCTCCAGACGGGTTCGAAGCACTTGACAAACCGGCCACCTATAATCTCCAGTGCGGAAGGTTTGAAGGGTCTCTTTATTGTAATGCTGTGGACTGATGACGGGTGGGAAGTTGGCAAGGTGGCCAAATACGCTCCGAGGCGCGCGCGTCACAACTATGATATCATGTGGAGTGAGGGACTACGTGGTTCTAAGTTGTCTCTGGATGAATACGTTGACTTGCAGTCCTTGGAGGTGCAGCAAGTTGGGTCTTGGGCATTCATGCGTAAGGCAGGGTAGACTTTTTGAAGTTGAGAGCCGTGTATTTGGCAGGCGCTTGATAATCGGATAACCAGTGATCGGCACATTGATGTGCGCATAAGTGTAACATACTTTGACTTATGAAGTATTTGAATGTTATATCAAATTTGATAAAATGTGATCATTCCTTGTGATGTTGAATTAACTTCAAGTTGATTTACACTTCAAACGCACGCCCCTCTGTGATCGTGTAGCGTTGACTTTATGGCAATTTTGTATGAATTGACATTTATTGTGCAGGTGTATGCCTCTCAAGCACCTTTAATATTGTCACTTGATATTTGTAAGTGGTCAATGTGTGGAAAGAATAACAATAGCATACTAACTCGTAAGTAATATTAATGTGCACTAGAATAAGGACGGTGTCTGCAGTTGTGCAGAAAATGTATTGACCTATGGCGTGCGTAAATATGGGGTAGCATACCCAATTTTATGCAACCAAACAATTTCGATGATCGATACAAACCCACATGAACTGAAAAAATTGAATTCGGAGCCCTGAGGCGAAAGTTGAGTCATTTCCTGCAGGCGGTAATACTTTGGTAATACCCGCAAAAGTATTACCGGTAAATTACCCGGTATTACCGGACCCCATTCTGAAATTACCGGTAATTCGCCATCCTTACTTGCGACACGGTTGGTTGTTGTTGTTGTTTTATGTACATGCTACCTATCGATGCTTGTCGATGTTTATTCTGTTTGGTGGTGCTTTGAGGCCGCGCAGGCCCTTGTTTGCCGGGGATAGTTAGGGTTGCCATTTTGGTGCGCGGTGTCGCGCGTTCGTTCTTTCGACTCTCTAGACAACGTAGCGAACGCGACGCATTTTTTATTGCAGCTGGTGGGACGACGACGGCGCTGGTGCTTGGGAGACCTGGGGTGTACGACTGGATCTGGTGGTATGGACTGGTGCGTCGAGGACGTCAAGAGCACGAACGCTGTCCACTTCTGCAGTCTCGGGAGCATGCCGGTGGTGAAGCACGGTGTACTCCTGAAATTACTGAAGTGTTGTTGTTCCACTGCAGGTAATTAATTCGTGGCGTTTTTACCTACTTGTGATTTTGTTGGTCTTTTATTTTTTCCGCTTCACCACTGGCAATTCTCGGCTTCCCTTGACGTGACGGCTGGCGTCAACGCGATGCGCTACGGTGAGGTGACGAAGGAATTGGAGTCCGCCAAATGAAGTAAGTATGCTACGTTTCCCTGGAATTTCTTAAGGCTCAACTGAGAATGCTATGAAGCTGGCAGTATTCAAGGAGGACGAGCCGGGATTTGTGGAAGCACGAACGATCGACACAGCGCGACTGAGGTGGCAGGCACACAGGAGGATCATAGTTAGCTAGTATGATCTGTGCCACGATTTGTGGTTGGTAGCACGTAAAAAAATTACTTTTCACGAGTATGAATTGAAGTGAGATAGAGTTACGGAGATCTCTGCTTTGTGATCAATCGGAACGGTGTTCAGATGTACAAAATTTAAACATAGCTGCACACACAGACTATATCAGCATGCACCATGTGATCATCCGTACATGCGTGGCAGTGCATGCTGCGTCATGAACACATGCATGTAGGCAGCTGGCTCGATAACGCGTACCCTTGGAAAATATAAACGTCTCAAAGCCGAACTTGTGCGTGGTCGTCAGGAACGGACCGTTCACCGCGCGTGCATATATCCTATAATTGGAATATATCGGCAATAGTTGCACTGACCACTTACAAACAAGTCTTGACTTTGTGTACGATAGGTGTATTGTATCCGTGTTGTCCTGAGCTGAGCTTTGGATGCAGTTGGCTCGTTTACACACGAGGATGATACTGGATTGCATGCATTGATGGAAGAACATATAGCTCATAAGCTATGGCTGTTCGCGTCATCACATCACATCAAATACTGCAAACGTTCCGTACGCGCTGCCGTTAAGCCCTCTGTCTTGTCAGGTTAATGTATATATAATTACCAACTTTATACAGGACCTCAGATCTTCCGGATGCAATGCATGTAGATAATCAACCCGGTATCTTCACAACACGTTGTCGCAATACACCATCACGTACCTATCCTAGGTAGTGTGTCATACAATTTATGACCAAGGGTTACAATCATATCGTGCATGTATCATCTCAACCGTCGTGTGCCATCACGTATTAGGACTGTCACCGTATGTTACAGTGACACCATTTGTTCTTGATGGAACTTTTATAAGGTAATCGTATTGGAAGTATCCGGTCTCTTCCTGAATCTCTGAAAAAGTTTATTACGCTTCCACCGCCTAAGGCGCAATAGCCGAACGTATTGATTCTCTCGTCTCATACTTTTCTTATTGGCCACATTATTCGCGGGGGTCTTCCAAGACATGTTGCATATAACGTGTAGTGCAAGAACGTATTCGTCCTATCGAGCACCCATACACGACTCATAGCAGAAACTGGTGAACCAGGCTTCGGACCCAAAATCTTATGCACTGCTATGTCAAAAATAGCAAAACCGATAGCAATTCTGTGCTAATACAATATGATCATGCAGCGACCTTCGCACATACCTACAATATGTGTGTTGCACGCTGTGAATTGCTTCGTGTGTGGCCTTGTATGCCCCGTCGCGCCGGGACACGCGTCGTCGTGATTATCACGGTATGATTTAACGATTGAATGCCTATGTTGCTTGGTACAAATTGCACAATGCGTGATGACAAGCCGGAGTGAGTACGATAATATGTATCCTTCTATCTCTAAAAGGTTTTGTATACACAAAACCTATCTATCTCTAAAAGCAATAGGACATCAATGGTATGGGGCAAGCAGTGGTCAAGGTGACATTGATGAGGTCAGCGATAGAGTCAATAGAGTATAATTTTATAGAGTCCTGAGGATTCGTGTTATATTATTATTGTGTCGATGCGGACACCGAGCAAATTTGACGTGCTCTAGAAGAGAGCACAAACGTGCAGCAACATGCGTGCCCACTCCAGCAGCTGCACTCGCTTATTAGCATGGGAGCAAGCGTTCCCAGACACCATTAGCATTCCGAGGCGGGATAGTGAAAGTACACGCGTACCTCGAGGGTGGATAATAGTAGCAAATTGACCTTAACCCTCGCCTTATTATTAGTAGCATCATCCAGTGTGAAAACTGAAGTGAAGGCCGTGTCCTCGTCAATGAAGACCTCCTGTAGAGTGTGTGCAAAGAGTACAACGGCGTTGGTCTCGATGCCAGTGAAGCGGGAAGCCTGGTTGCTCAACACCTTCTTGGCGACATGCATTGGCCACATCATCGTCGGAACGTGCTCGCTATAAAGTCTTCGTCATCGATAGTGGCAATGCATGCGGAAGATACTGAGCCCCCAGCAGCTAGCGTAGCTGCATGGCGAGCGGCGGCATTATCACCATTTGTAACTGGCCAACGTCGCGGTGCTGGTAGCCGTCGAGGAAGATGATATAGTGGCAACCATAATGGGGAAGACTAGCTAGGGGTGGAGTGAAGAGACACGGTAGAGGTTCACCGAAGGCAGTGGGATGGAACGGCCAAGAGGTGGGCATGGGTCGTCAACAAATTAACCCCTAATCCGTTTCTGGAATTTCTCACAAAATTAGTTGTTTTGCAGAGGCATCACGTTCGTGGTGTATGCTATCTCGGCAACTTTACGCGATTCCACATTTGTTTCACAATAACTCATAAAGCGGCATTTTGAGCTGCCGCATGCGATGACATGCCATGCATACATGATATATGCACCGATATATCGTCAATATACAAGCAACAAACCATGCTTTCCGGAATAAAAAATGTGGAAAGGGAGTCCTCACAATCGCTTTTACGAGTATTAGGTCACCCTGCTATCATGAAACAGTCAAATATATCATTGTTTTAAAATCTATAACTATTTGGGGGGTCAAAAGTATCAAGACATCCAAAAAAGAAAAGAAAAATAAAAAGAAAAAGAGACACCCTTTTCGGGTTGTGGGGCATATTTGTAATATATATATCTGCAATAAACAGAATATCCCAAAATAAAATCCACCGGAGGTAGCATCACACGCTAATAACAAAAGACCACGATACCGCTCACACGCGATGTTCTCACGCATCCCCTCACTCCATCCCAAGCGCCACTCTGTAGCCAGACATGGCTAGCTAGGTCGCAAACTTACGATATCTGAAAACAATGTGCACCGGTCCAAACCTGTATATATCACTGTTATCAAAAAAACGTGGAGCCCTAAAACAAGGTTTGAAATAAAAACATGACACTTTATCGATAAAGATAATAATGCATGTTAACTACTAGAGGGCTTTGGGTTTTGGACCTTCCGTAACAGGTGACGGTCGCCCGGACCTTTGCACACTGAAAACGCGAATCCAACTCACTTATGATAACTTGCATACACATTCGGAATCTTTTGGAACTGGTTTCGGAACTAGTCTTGGAAGCTCCCAAACACAACCCAATTATGGGCTTCGGAACCGATCGTACGAAAGTGTACGGCCCTCTGAAACCTATCCCGAAGTCTTGAGTAGGCATTGAGATCATGGGCCAGGGGAAGTATTGCGTGCAGGCCGTACTTGGTTGCACATGTCAAGGGCTACAGGGCCGTAACATTGTAAGGCTGCATCAATATCTCCGTTAACATAAGGCAACTGCCAAGCCCAAAATAAAGTTCCCTGCGCGCAATGGTGGCAATCAACCGAGGCTTACTTGCAGCTGAACATGAAGGTTACTCTTGTTAACACATGGCGGACAGCCTCCGTCCTAGGCTTAGGGGCTGTTCGTCATCCCCCTAGCCAGGACCCCTTTGCCGGTCAAGTCTTGACTGATCACCACCTAAGGAACTATACTGAACTTACTTCTCTAGAGTACCATATAATGCGTAAGAATACAAAATCGTGTTCTCATGTGTATTTTGTGTAAATTTTGCTCACCCTAGCAATAACAATGATATATTACAGATGTTATAGTCAGCCAGGGTGTATTTTGTAAATACATTGATGTCAGTTTGCAACATATTCCTTTCAATAGAGCAGCAAGCACTAACATAAACACAGATGCAACATCTCACCTGGAGAGGAGTATTCATGAGATCCGACATGTGACTCTCAATAATGCGGTAGACTTCTTGAAAGTAGCGTCTCCGAGGCATATATCCCCACCACTGGTTGAAGTAGACGGGCACAGCTGATCGTCCAAATTCTGATAATAGCAGAGGCTTGCCCGGAAGATAGCGCTTTGTATCTTCAACGTGCCCTTGAATCCATTTTCTGCATGCATCAATGCATACATTGACATCAGGCGATGGGGGCGGATATATCCATGTAATAATGCATCTTAGGCTACCCACGCTTTGCTCCTGTGGCGCTGTGGGGAGGGCGGCAATTCACCCAAAAGTCCGAGGGGGGCTTGACCCCCAACAGCCGAAATGAGGGTGGTGGGGGGGTCCGGACCCCTAGTGCACCACTGAAGGCTTCTAGGGGTCTAATTGTCTAGAGGGATGGGGGAGGGTCCAAACCCCAAGACCCGAAATGCAAGTCGGGGTGAATCCAATGTGAATTGCCCCCCCTCCCCCCCCGGAGCAAAGCGTGGGTGGCCTTAATCATCCTTATCTTGCCTACATGCATGTGTTCATAATGCGACAAGAATTGCACATGTATGGATATATAGCCACGACAACGTGATGCATGCTACTAAAATGTGAATGCACGTATGCAGCAACCTTTGCTCATACATACAGTATGTGTGTTTCACGCTGTGAATCGCTTCGTGTGTGGCCTTGTTTGCCCCGTTGCGCCGGGACACGTGCGTGATTATCACGGTTTGGTTTAACTATCGGATGCCTCTGTTGCTTGGTACAAATCGCACAATGCATGGTGGCAAGCCAGAGTGAATATTATAAGTATCTGGCCCTTGATACCAATACTTTCTGGATGGCGCATGCTACTTGAATCAATAATACACTTGCGACTTTATATATACTCGTCATAGGAATGTGTGTGCCACTACAGTGCGCGCTCAGGATTAAGAATAACATCAAATAAGAATATGTGGCACCGAATTTTTGCATACGTGTCATGTGCTTATATATGGATGTGATGTGCTTAAGTATGGAAATTTGTGAAGAGTATTCGGGGCGACCCCGATTTTCCGACATTCTTAATCCCGAGCGCGCACTGTATCAACCCGAATAGTCGTGTGTGAGGTTTATGCACTCGGGTGCCTTCGGGAATTAAGGGGCTAGATTTTAATCTCCCATTCCGATCTGACTTTGGAAGTGATTAACACTGGGAACTTTATCAAACTTAGACTCAAAATGCAACCTTTTAATTATACCAGATTGCACGCCTTCCGCGCATGAAAGTAGGGTATCGTTGGAAAGTGTATTCCAAGCCGGATACATCGCAATCTTGACCTCATGCGTGGATGGTGCGCATCTCTTAATATTCACGAACAAGCCGCTTTTGGGTCAGATAACTATCCAGGTTTTCATCGAGTTACAAGTTTTAACAAATTTAACGGGTCACGTATTCACGATGAAAACGTTAGGTTTTTATCTAACCCTAAAAACATTGTCAAAGGCGCCTGAGTAATTGACTCTCATGGTTGCGGGCCGTTCGATACCATGTGTACACTGTAACCACACACTTGTCCCTCACGCTTGCTCCAAATATTCTTATTATATTGGCAGTGAAATTCATCCGTACCTGCTGAGCTATATGTATCTTCTGGATAACATTGTCTCGCTCGGCGGTGATACACCTTTTGTACCGAATTGCCTCACCATAATCAGTGGTTACATGCTGGCTTTATGATAATAATGATAATAAAACATTTACGTCGACATGTAAGGCAAAGCCCTCGAAACGTCTACTCAAAGATAAATTGTTCCTTATTATGATAACAAGGATGTGGTCCCCTAAACACTATATCATTAATCCAAGTTGCAGTCGGATGTGTACGTATGACTTATGTGCATGTACACAATCATCTTTCCATGCAGCTTTGCATTTGGGTTGGGAATATGTATGCGTTTGTGGTATCTTGTCACGGCCCCGTCCTGCTCTTGTTTTGCTTCTCACATCCACTGGGATGATGATGGGCTGGCTTTTGTTGGCCGATCTCATGCCGTTTAGTATGTACACAATCATGCATGCATGCATGTGTGTGTGTGTGTGTGTATGTGTATGCTTATCCTTGCGAATCCTTTGGCACCCCGAAGCCACAGGAGACTGCACTATGTACCCACGCTGGGGATCAACGGATTCAGCACACACTTCGGGACACTCATCCGGATTCTCCGGAGCTCACTAATGAAGAATGGGACCCCCTAAGCCTCGCTGAGCCACCCGAACCCCTCTGCATCTGCACCGCCAGCGCACTGCCGCCTTGTGCCTGAAGCCGGTTCATCCCTGCCCCCCGAGCTGCGCGAGCCATATCTCCACCACCAAGCCCACGCGCAAGACCACCCCTCTACTCCCTGAGCCTCACTGGGCCACCTGAGCCCCTCTGCGGCTGTCCTGCCGGCACACTGCTGCTGTGTCTCTGGAGCCGGCTCACCTCCGCCACTCGAGCCAAATCCTCACCACCAACCCCACATCAGGGTAGATATCTTCCGCGGAGGTGACTCGGCCCGCATCGGGAATCCACTTCGGCCACATTTCGGCCCGTCTCGGCCCGAACCCAAAATTTTAATTTTAAGTATGACAATTTGTCAAAAATCGATAAAATTTTGGAAATTTATTGATTTTCCCCTCAATGCGACTCGGCCCATCCGCAACTTTTCCTTCGGTCCGCCTTCGGCCCGGGCCTCCGTGACACGGCCCCGGGCCGGCCAATCCCAGGAAGATATCTTCCCTGGCCCACATCCCACATCACCCTGCTGCCCCCTGTGACAACCTGGTCTCAAGAGAGCTTGCCCACCCACGCCACGGCCAGAATGCCCAAGCGCTGTGTCCCAAGGGGCTGAGAATGATAAACTGGGTTGCCCTCATCCAAACTTGCGCATCCACCATCGACTTGAGCTTGTAGCCCTCTACCCCCAGCACCAACTCCCCGTGACTGGAGCCCTTGCGCTGATCGCCTTGTGAGGTGGCCGCGGACTTGAGCTATGCGCTCCACTATATCCTTAATCCAAGTTGCATTCGGATGTGTATGTATGACTTATATGTATGTACACAATCATGCATGCACACTAAGAAGGATTTGTGTTAATAATTGTTAACTTAGTGTTAATTTGTGTTAAACACCTGTTAATACAGTAATGATTTAATACTTAGCTATATTCGATGGCAACAACTGTTAAAGATGTGTTAGCAATGTGTTGAGCGTTGGGTACGGAGGGGCCTCGATATGTTACATGGAAAGAAAAGTGTTAAAGGCTACGTACAGTACTGTTAACGGAAGGCTGCATCTGTTAATCGCGGTATAATCACGCTGATGGGAATTATATTGGAGCCAGAACACACGCATGTTTCGCCGATGCATTTGAGAAGTGTTAATACCCAGCGCAGCCACCGTGACGTGGGTGTCCTGGCGAGATAATCATTTCAAAATGCAGTCGCCACTGACAACGCCCATGCCCATCGACGATCGACAGGATCATCTACGGTAGATATAGGTACATCCGCGAACACCAAACGCATGAAGACCTTATTAAGACCTATCTAGCTACGTACGTAGGATGGAAATATAGTTGGACGTAGGTAGCTAGCAAAATCATTTCTGACCTGACGCTCTGCCCGAGCAGACCAACATATAAAATATTTGTTACAAGAGAAACCCGAGTCTGTAAAATTGTAAGGTGCTAAATCTTTGCACGATTGCTGTTATATTTTCATCCACAAAATGGTTCGTAGGTATCCGCTTGGTTTATAGACTGCAAAGCAAAAAGTGGGGGTGCGTGGTGTTCATAACAGATGGAGGACGTGCGCGCACACTTGATGAATGCTGGAAAACAACCGCGAACTGGTAATAATAACGCGGTACGTGCAGATTCTGGGAACATAATGTTGGTTTATTTTAAGTGTGAGTAAACTGAAGCGGGCGTTGTTCAGGCTCCCGGTGGCGCACATCGGGGCGCGGCGTTAGTTGCGGCCGCTAAGGTAAACGCTGGCACCGGTGCATTTTTAGCTTGTGCGCTGCACGCCAACGGGCCGGTCGCGCAACGTGGCCGCGGTTTGCAAGCGTTTTTTGTAAGGGTGATCTTCAGATAAACCGGAGGCTTTATGGGGACATATGGTCGCCAGTGGTCTGCTTCTGGTCGTTTGAAGTGTTTTATTTTTGTGTTCACCGGGTCCCATTATTTAACTGTGTTGAAGCCTCTGCGGACCGTGTAGCTCGTGCGCTGATCGCCAACGGGCCGGTCGCGCAACGATGCGGCGGGTTATGCAAGCCTCTTGTCCCTGTTTTTTTAAAAGGATGTTCTTCATATGAACCGGAGGCTTGCTGGGGACATACCGTCGCCAGCATGGTCTGCTTCTGGTTGTTTGAAGTGTTTTATTTTTGTGTTCACCGGGTCCTATTTTTCAACTGTGTTGAAGCCTCGGCGGACCGTGTAGCTCGTGCGCTGATCACCAACGGGCCGGTCGCGCAACAATGCGGCGGTTATGCGAGCCTCTTGTCCCTGTTTTTCTAAAGGGTGTTCTTCATATACGCCGGAGGCTTGCTGGGGACATACCGTCGCCAGCGTGGTCTGCTTCTGATTGTTTGAAGTGTTTTATTTTTGTGTTCACCGGGTCCTATTTTTAACTGTGTTGAAGCCTCTGCGGACCGTGCAGCTCGTGCGCTGATCGCCAACGGGCCGGTCGCGCAACGATGCGGCGGGTTATGCAAGCCTCTTGTCCCTGTTTTTCTAAAGGGTGATCTTCATATAAGCCAGAGGCTTGCTGGGGACATACCGTCGCCAGCGTGGCCTGCTTCTGGTTGTTTGAAGTGTTTCATTTTTGTGTTCACCGGGTCCCATTTTTTACATGTGTTGAAGCCTCGGCGGACCGTGTAGCTCGTGCGCTGATCGCCAACGGGCCGGTCGCGCAACGATGCGGCGGGTTATGCAAGCCTCTTGTCCCTGTTTTTTTAAAGGGTGATCTTCATATAAACCGGAGGCTTGTTGGGGACATACCGTCGCCAGCGTGGTCTGCTTCTGGTTGTTTGAAGTGTTTCATTTTTTGTGTTCGCCGGGTCCCATTTTTTAACTGTGTTGATGGTGCACTGTGAGAGGGCGCCACTCAGCGCGAGAGAGAGGGCGCCGCTCAACACAAGAGAGAGAGAAAGAGAGCGCCGCTCAGCACACGAGAGGGAGGGCGCCGCTCAACACAAGAGAGTGGGCGACGCTCCGCACGGGAAAGAGAGAGAGGGCACCGCTTGGCACACGAGAGAGAGATAGGGCGCCACTCAGCACGAGCGAGTGAGAGGGCGCCACTCAGCACGAGAGAGAGAGAGAGAGGGCGCCACTCAGCACGAGAGAGAGGGCGCTCTCAGCACAAGAGAGAGAGAGAGAGGGCGCCGCTCAGCACACGAGGGAGAGGGCGCCACTCAGCATCTAGCTCGCGATAATCCTCCAATGTGGCCGCCTGCCCCGGGTGCTCCTCATGCGCGGATAGTGGCGCCCGGACTCCAGCTTCGCGCCGCGCGCGCACACACGAACCACACATCACGGCTCCGATAGTACGCAAAGCGTCACAACTCTGCACAGGGAACACGCCCAGACACCTGGCAACGTGTCGTAGCCTCCCGCAAATCGTATTTCGTCTCCACACGCGACGCACACCATGCGGCACGCCAAGCCATATTGGGAGATGACGCTGTGCGGGCTGCCGAGAACCACGTTAGCCAGGTCATTGGTTCTGTTCAAATTGGAGTGCAACAGAATTTTTGTGGTTTCAGACTTTCAGAATCCGTGACTCCTGCTGCAGTAGAGCCGAATGACACATGTAGCTCCGTGACACAAACAGGATGTACAAGGAGCCACGAAGCGACACGCCAGTTCAGCTCTGTTCCTTTTGCTCTTGCAAACAGGAACTTCACGGGTACCTACGGTACTCTGTGAGGCACACTGCAAATCCGATTTTGTAATTTTCTTCACCTGTTTCACCAGTAAAACAGTAGAGTAGGTAGTGACTAGACCACTTGGTTGTACGACGGCGATCGAACGACGACAGGAGATCTGACAGTGAAGTCGCGGGGACGGCGTTACGACTTCAAACGACGGCTTCACAGCGACTACGACAGTACGATTGACTTCACTGTTACTCCTCTGAGGGAGAGAGAATGGCTGGTTCTTCGAAGGGCAAGACCACAGAGGATTTCCCTCCCCTCCCGGCGAAGCCAGACATCGGGCAGGCTTCCCCTTCCCCGGCAGCACCGTCCACTCAGGACGTGCTGTTACAACAAATTCTGACGATGCAAAAGCAGCAGAGTGAGCTGCTTGAGATGCAGAGGCAGCAGGCAGAAGATCATCGACTGCTGCGTGCCGATCATCAACGTCTAGCACAAATCAACGTTGAGCTGGAGGCGAAGGTGGCAGCGAAGTCTGGGACTTCTGACCCGGAATCCGCAGCCACGTCCGCCGAGAAACTCCTGGAGAGAAGGAAGAAGCTGGACTACGTGCCAGCAGCCTCCGTCAACCCGTTCCCAACGCGTCCGGCGACACTGGCAACGAGGATGCCGCAGTTGTACGACCTACACGGCAACAAGACGTACGACTCGCTCTCCAAGAAGTCCAACTCTTCCATGAAGTACGAGTGCATGGTGCTGGCTCCAGCGCTGTCTTACTTGCACGACGTGGTGACCGCGTGCAACCAGACGTTGGACGAACATGAGGACTCAGGATTGGCACTGAGAGACTTAGTGAAACACTTACACGAGGTGTCCAACTCTGTCCACGGCGTGTACGCTTTACTGTGCAACCGGTGGACGATGCTGGAACTGCGCGGGCAGCTGGAGCAGGAGCCGGGTTCTTCGCAGCGGGGAGGACAAGAAGCTCTACGCGCGAAGCTGCAGTTCGTGGAGGACAGGGTCTACCAGGCAGCGGACGGCGTGGTGGCGGACGAGGTGTTGCAGCAATGGCTGAACGACTTCGACAAGAACCGCGGCAGAGCAGTGCTGAACATTGCGTCCAAGAACGCGGCGAACGCGGAAACGCGGGTTCCGAAAGATCCACGGGACCGTGATCGCTGGAAGGAGCGTAATAACAAGGAGAAGGACGGTACGAAGCAGCCTACCGACAAAGGCGGCAACAAAGGCCGGGGCGGAAAGCCCGCGGCCGATGCGTGATGTGCGTGCCGCCACCCCCTCCAGCGCAACAGTCCTCTCCGGGCGCTGGACGGGGGAAACTCACCTTGCAGCAGCGGGTGAGACAGCGGAGGGGAGCATGGCGCGCGGCGGGCGCCAGTTCCGAGGTGATGCAATGGATTACTCACGGGGTGAAGTTGAGGTGGAAGCGCGGGCCTCCGCCTCCGTTCGACCACGGGGTGTCACTGAGGGATGCGACGCGGCAGCAGCAGGTGTGGCTGGACGCGGAGAAGGAGAGGCTGCTAGAGAACGGGGCCTGGACGAGAGCGACGAGAAGATCTCACGTTTCGCGCGCCTTTTTGGTGCCGAAACCGGGTACGAACAAGTGGAGACTGGTGGTGGACTTCCGATGGCTGAACCAGTGGTGTGTAAAAAATCGTGTGAAGATGGAGACGCTGAAGAAACTAAGGAGACTGGCGAAACCGGGCGACTGGTGCTTCAGCTTCGACCTCCAGGACGGTTTTCACGCGCTGGGAATCCACCCGGACTTCCAGAAGTTCATGCAGTTCGACCTGCAAGGGGACCTGCTTCAATGTTCAGCGATGCCGTTCGGATGGAGCGACTCTCCGAGAGTTTTCTGCAAGTTCGTACGCGTGATGGTGGAGGCTTTGCGTTCGCCACAGGCGGCGGAGGATCGCAGAGAAATCAAGAGGCTGCGGGACGGTTCCGCAGTACGACAGCGATGGTCAGTCCGTCGCAGGACCGGTGGTGCTGGCGGGGACGCGAACCGTCACAGCGGAATGCGAGTGCTACCGTACATGGACGATTTTCTGGTGCTGGTCGACTCTCAGCGAGAAGGCTTTCTGCGTCGAGAAAAAGTTCAACTGGTGCTTCATCGACTTGGCCTACGGCGGAACGAGAAGAAGGGCCACTGGGAGCCAACGCAGGTGGTGGAGCACCTCGGGCTGGAGGTGGACCTGAAGCTGGGACAATTCCGTGTGACAGAACGACGGGTGCACAAAATCCACGCAAGGCGAAGGAGATCCTGTGCGATGCAGCGAGAAATCGGAGGTGGATTCCTGCCAGGAGACTGGCGTCCTTCACGGGACTCTGCCAATCCGTGTACTTGGCAGTACCAGCGGCGCGGCTCTACCTACGGGAGCTCTACTTCGTGCTGGCGGAGAAACGCAGCTGGGGAGCGAAGGTAAAAATCTCACGTTCAGCTCGGGGGGACTTAGAATGGTGGTCCAGGCTGCCTGTGATGAGCAGGTGGAACGGACGCAAAATCTGGAGATCCCCGACGAGAGCGAAGGTGCACACGGACTCTTCGATGACGGCGTGGGGAGGAGTGCTGAACCTGAAGTTCCCCGCGCGAGGTTTCTGGCCAGACGAGATGCGCTGCTGGCACATTACGCACCTAGATAGAACTGGAGGCCGTGTACAAGACCGTACAGGCGTTCTTGCAGGAGCTGGAGGGCAAGGTCGTACGACTCTACTGCGACAACCAGGCGGTGGTGGCGATGCTGTCACACTTCACCTCCAGAAACCCGGACCTGATGAGGAGAATGAGGAGACTCTGGCTGCTACTGGATCTGCACGACATCGAGTTGCAGGCTCGGTACATCCGCAGCGAGGCCAACGTGTGGGCCGACAACCTTTCGCGTTGCGAGGACTTGGACGACTGGAGGCTGAATCGAGACTGGTTCGTGTGGGCCAACAAGCAGTGGGGGCCCTACACAGTCGACCGGTTCGCTTCCGAGATCTCCGCGCAGCTTCCTCGGTACTACGCTGCGTGGAAAGACCCGAAGTGCGAAGGTGTGGACTCTCTGACGTACGACTGGCGGGGGGAGAACAATTGGGTGAACCCCCGTGGGCGCTGCTGGACGAGGTGGCGCACAAGCTGCGGGAGGAGGGGGCCGCTGCTACGGTGGTGGCTCCGTACTGGCCGGGACAGTCCTGGTTCAAGGAGCTGGAAGCCCTGGCCACCGAGGTGGTGATCATGCCACGGCGCAGGGACCTGTTCACTCCGAGCAGGCTGGGAGGGTCCGAGCTGCTCGGGCCCTCAAAATGGGACGCTGTGATGTTCTTCATCGAGGCGCGCCCGTGAGTTACTACGCTGCTGAAGTACGAAGGAGCTCTGCTACGAGTACGACAGCAAGCAAGGTGACCGTGGGTACAAAAGTCGAGGTGTTCTGGGAGGACGATGACTGCTTCTACCCGGGTGTGGTGAAGGAGTTCAACGAGGACGGAAAGGCGCACGTGCTGTACGACGACGGCGACGAGGAGACGCTAGACTTGTCCGAAGAGAACTTCAAAATCATCCACGGCACGGACGAGACTACAAACGCGGACGGCGAGAACACCGAGCGGAGCAGCGGAGGCAACTACGAAGAGTACAAGTGCGGTGGTGCTGTACAAAATTTCCTCACGCGCTCACTTTGTGAGCGGTGGAGGAGTGAGTTGGGACCTTCCCGGCTCACCGAACTGGCGGTGTCGATGCAGAGAAAGGCACTGCTGGACACGACGAAGGACAACTACGGACCGAAGGCACGGCGATTCATTTTATTTTGTGAGCGTGACCAACGGCCGTGGCTGCCAGCGTCGGAGGCGACTGTGTTGCTGTACATCGCCTCTCTGTTGGAGGACGGGAACATCCAGTCGGCATCATTACAGCCGTACCTGTCCGCCATCAACAACTACCACGAGGACCTTGGTCACCCTGGACCGGCGAAGGGGCGCTCTGTGACCCGAGCTGGGAAGGGGATGGCTACCATCCAGGCGGAGCTGGCCGTGCAGGAGGAGAACATCGAGACCCAGCGGACGTGGCTGCCAGCGGCACACGTACGAAGGGTGCACGAAGCAGCGCTGAAATTCAATCCGAGATCGCCTGAGGAGCTGAAGCTACTGCGAGCCTTGACCTACGTGGTAGTGGCCTTCGTGACCTTCGGCAGACCGGACACGGGGACCTCGTTGTCACGGCAGCACGTTCATTGTGGCGACGAGGAGTTCTCGGTGGTGCTGCTGAAGGAGAAGGGTCGGCGACACCATCGAGTGAAGCGACGCCTTACGATGCCCTGGAAGGGGGTGGCTCTGTTGAAGGAGCTGATCGAGCACTGGGAGTTCTACCGTGACACAGCTTGGAGCATTTCTGCGAAGACTCAACCTGACAGCTACTGGCTGCTACCCGAGGACCCGAAGAACTTCAAGGCTTCCGTGGCTAATGACTGGATTGGTCTAGCTCTCAGCGAGCTGGACTGCAGACCTCCTGAAGGAGGTCACTTTTCTGCACACAACACCTGGAAGGGTGCCACGACGTGTGCTCGAGCTGTGGGTGTGACAATGGAGAAAGTGTGCTTCCTGGGAGGCTGGTCACAGTTCTCTTCGGCAGTGCAACACTACATCGACCCGACAGCTCTGAGGGACACAGACATGGACTACTACTTCGCTTGGTTAACATGGTCACAGTGACAGAGATCAGATTTCTTGTGTGTGCCTCACAGTTTCATCTTTGGTTTCATGGCAAATGAGGATTCGAGCAAAAGAGAAATGTTCAAATTGGAGTGCAACAGAATTTTTGTGGTTTCAGACTTTCAGAATCCGTGACTCCTGCTGCAGTAGAGCCGAATGACACATGTAGCTCCGTGACACAAACAGGATGTACAAGTAGCCACGAAGCGACACGCCTGTTCAGCTCTGTTCCTTTTGCTCTTCCCACCGCTCCCGACCCAGAGGACTCTTTCCTTTTGGTGACGTGCACAGACAGTCTGACATATCATCAAAAACATGAATTTAGAAAGCATGTAAAAAGCACAAAATGCATTTTAAACACTTTACAAAATCATTTTAATGAAATGTATTGCAGTGCCTGCCTTTGGCAAATGAGGATTCGAGCAAAAGAGAAACCTCATTGCCCACCCTGGCTGCGATCACTATAGGACCAGCAGAGCTGTCACTGACTGAGAAGATCACAGCGCCATGCGGTCGGCCAACCACAGTACCCCATGGCACTCCCTGAGGTGAACACGCACGGAAGGGAGCCGGTGGAACGCTACATGCCTGGAGTCTCTGACGAGGCAGACCATCGAAGCAAAACCTGCCCACCGTACTGGCAGACCAACAAAGGTCATTACGAGCACATTCAGCTGCCAGCCCCATTATCCGCCCTCGGGAGGTGCCGCCGCTTGGGAAACTTGACACTGGTGCAAGAACTGGGAGCACGCTGACGTCAGCGGCTTCTCAGAGGTAACGGGGTGTCGCAGTCTGCTCACTTTCCTGGGTGATCCCAGACCGTAGCCTGATGCCCGAAGGTCATGCCACGGTGGTGAAGATGGCCCAAGATGCACTGACCTGGGCAGCCAAGCGCGCGCCCTGACTCCAGCTGAGCGACAACCGGATGTGTAGTCCGCGCCGACTTCCTTGTAGAGAACAGGACTACCACATCGCTCATAAGGAAACGACGCGGACTCTCACATCCGGATGTCATCAACTAGGTCAGGGCGCGCTATTCCATACAGGCCAATTGGCATCGTGGGCACTGGCTATTCCCATCCATCTTCACTACCGTGAAGCATGACCTTCTGGACGTAAGGCTGCGGTCTGGGATCCTTGCTGCTACGGGAAAGGAGGTGAAGCAGACCTACGACACCCCGTCGCCTCTAGGGCGCGACGTCGAGAGCTTTATACAGTTCTTGCACACCGATGTCAAGTTTCCCAAGGCGGCGGCACCTCCGGGGGATCCTGGGGCTGACCGGATTATGAAGTGTACTCATGTGGCCTGTTGCTGAGGGCCCGATGCCTGACGGAGGTGCTACCCGAAACGTAGCGGGCCTGCAATTGGGACAGGTTTTGCTCGATGGATTACGGCCTCGTGGTTCAGGACTCCAGGCATGGTGATCCCACTTCGGCTCCCTTCCGTCGTGTTCACCTCGGGGGTGCCATGGGAACACTGTGGTTCTGGCCAACCGACCGCATGGCGCACCGCGGTCTTTCTCCAAGTGGGCGCCTCCCGGGCGACCGTACTCGTCCAAAGCAATTCTACTTCGTGATCTACTCCGCAGCCAGAGTGGGTAATGGGGGAACCATTGACCTGGCTAACGTGGTTCTCGGCAGCCCGCACAGCGTCATCTCCCAATATGGCTTGGCGTGCCGCATGGTGTGCGTCGCGTGTGGAAACGAAATACGATTTGCGGGAGGCTACGACACGTTGCCAGGTGTCTGGGCGTGTTCCCTGTGCAGAACAGGCGTTCTGGGTTGTGACGCCTTGCGTACTATCGGAGCCGTGATGTGTGGTTCGTGTGTGCGCGCGCGTCGCGAAGCTGGAGTCCGGGCGCCACTATCCGCGCATGAGGAGCACCCGGGGCAAACGGCCACATTGGAGGATTATCGCGAGCTAGATGCTGAGTGTGATACTCGACCAAGCTATGGCGAAGCGCGACCTAGTCAATCAGCTCGCAGGTCGTCTGCCGGACCTCGGGTACACAATTGACGACAGAGGGCGCATCATGCCCCGGCGGGAGCCAATGCCACACGAGGATGGCGGACGCCCTGGTGCTGCTGAAGCCCCCCGACAAGGAGCCACCCAACCTGTTACTGGTGAAGCGAGCGCCCCCCCCACCACTTGGGTCAGCAGTCACGTGTCCGACCAACGCCTATTGGACTTGGCGCGCCAAGCTTACAACACGTCGGACATCGTGAAAGAGCGGCAGAGCATTTGTGCCTTGTTCACCGCAGAAGACTTGTTGATGCCAAGGACGACGGGAAGATGGCACAAAGTGTCCAAACGGATCGCAGACGTGCTTACGGAACGCCTGCGGCGCCTTGGAGTGGCGCTCGATGCCAAAAACAGGGTGTGCGGTGTGCCGGCACCCTACGTGGAGACTGAATCGTCTGACGTCCTCCTCAGTTCTGATGAAGGGCAGGACGTGGTGATGGAGGAACCGGACACCATAAGCCGTACTGATCGGTGACGTAGCGGCAACTTGGTAGGTGGCGTTGGGACAAACGGTAACCAGGTTAACCACGACATGAGCGACCTGTTGGCGGCGGATCGCAATTGGCCACTGCAGCAACTGCCGGAGTGCACGCGATGTCCGGCCTGATGGCATTTGGGGAAATGTTCTGCGGATCGGTGCCCTCCCCGGCTGACAAGGAATTCTGGGAGGAGGCGAAGGAGAACCAGGACATCGTTGTGGAAGATGTCGTAGAAGCTCTGGAAAAGACCCACCTTGTGGCGGACGAAGAAATGAATACGCCTACAGAGGATATGCTTGATCTGCCAGACTTCGTGTTTGAGGTATGCACCCCGCCCTGTCCATACTGGCACCAAAATGTTTCCCCTGTAACCCACTAACGATGCGTGAGCGTGCGTGGAGTAGTAATATGACGGGGAGCGCTGGTGGTGTGAATGCCATTGTAAGCAGGAGTTGGCAGTGCTGGTGGATATGAAGACCGAAGTCAGTCTCGCGACGGAGTCCGTGCAGGACATTGTGATGGCCCTGCAGGCTGAGCCCGACCCCGCGGTTACGTTGTGTGTCACGGACGTGCCAAACCTAGCAGCAGGAAAGCAGTCGCAACCGCTGGTCACGCACGGGAAGGCGAGTCCGAACGGAGTGACCGTGCAGGAGGCCCTATGGTACTTCATGGATATGAAAAGGCGACAGAGGTGGACTGATGACCATTTCGACACCTTCCTGAAAGTCCTGAAGATGCTCCTGGGCGGCAATACTTGCAACCTGCCGGGATCGCTATGGCACATGAGACGGGCGCTCCGTGCAGAGAGCGTATGGGACTATGCGATACACGTGTGTCCCAAGTTCCACCGCAATTTCGCATGGCAAAACGGGGAGGGAAAGCCCGGGAAGAGGGTGCAAGAGGTATGCGGCGTGCCCACAAAGCGTGGGGCGGATGGCGAGCCCACAGAGTGGTGCACGGAGGAGAGTTACGACGTTGTTAAAACGGCGCGCGGGGAGGAGTATCGTCCCAAGGAGTACTACTTCTATTTCACCGTGAAGCGGCTGGTGCGGCGCTGGATGATGCACTACGCCTTTGCTAAGCAGTGTGTGAGTCCCACGGCCAGAGCTCCCGAAAACGCTTGTGTCATGAGCAACCCGCACGGGCTACGAGTAAACGAGCACCCTTTGGTCGGTGGCAGAGTACTGCGTGAGACGCCGAGTGGGAACCAGGAGAAACCAGGGGTATTACGAACTGGGATGGGCATCGAATATGGAGCGGACGACGGGCAAGCAAAGAAGCATGACAAACAGTGCGACCCGTGCCGATGTTCTTACTCCTTGTAACGGACGAGTGCAGCGGCTGATTGTATACGAACGTTGCCGATGGGCGATGCCTGATGGGTGAAAGGACCGCAACTGACTAGCGCGTTGCCATCGCAGGAATTGGTCCACGCGGTTCGGTGCGATGCGAAGTGCGGACCTCCCTCCCAAGGTAGGTACAATGCGGGCCCGATTTTAAGCGACAGTCATTGTCGATCCAGCCTCCAGCCCTCGATTGCTTATATCGAAAATCGCGAAATTTCCAGCCTCCCAGCGATTTCGGTTTTTTTCGTTTGCTTAAATGGATCTAACGACCCGAAATTAATTCGCGGGACCCAGGGGCACCCAGCCGATTGAACTGCTTAAAACTAGCCAATCGCGCACTAAGAAATGTGTCACCAGCTCCCATCGAGGCAGTTGCGATTGCTTAGCCCATTGCTTAGGAGGAGAAAAGAGTGTCAAAAGTCGCGTTGTCCGGTAGACGAAAGGCTCGTTTTGTTGCTGTTCCTCCCCCAGTTTTGAAAATGTGTATGTATACGCTCGCTTGAAGAAGTAGGCGGGCAATAGCCCACCTGCTAATATCTTGCCCATATGCCATATCATAAGTGGCCACCTGCTAATATCCTACCCACTATCTTGCCAATCATAGCTTCAGACCGCGCGGCTGCATTTCGGTCGCAAAAGCTATGAAATATCGGTCAATACTCATTCGCATGATATGACATGCATAGATAGCGCCGCAGGCTTTCTACAGTTGAGCGATAGCGCGATCATCGATAGGCAAACGAAATACTGTATATGATGTAAACACGTGCATAAATAATGGTTAGGAATACAAGCGGAATCATACCCCGCTAGGGAAGATACCAATGGGCATAATTAAAGTGACTTGTAGATGGGTCATGCATGTCTCGCATGTCTCGAATCATGGAAAATGGATTAGACCATCGTTTTCCTCGACATCGAATTGTGTTTAGACCCATATATATCATAGTTTTATGTTAATATGTTCAAATTGGAGTGCAACAGAATTTTTGTGGTTTCAGACTTTCAGAATCCGTGACTCCTGCTGCAGTAGAGCCGAATGACACATGTAGCTCCGTGACACAAACAGGATGTACAAGTAGCCACGAAGCGACACGCCTGTTCAGCTCTGTTCCTTTTGCTCTTGCAAACAGGAACTTCACGGGTACCTACGGTACTCTGTGAGGCACACTGCAAATCCGATTTTGTAAATTTCTTCACCTGTTTCACCGGTAAAATAGTAGAGTAGGTAGTGACGAGACCACTTGGTTGTACGACGGCGATCGAACGACGACGGGAGATCTGACAGCGAAGTCGCGGGGACGGCGTTACGACTTCAAAACGACGGCTTCACATCGGCTACGGCAGTACGATTGACTTCATTGTTACTCCTTTGAGGGAGAGAAAATGGCTGGAACTGCGAAGGGCAAGTCTACAGAGGATTTCCCTCCCCTCCCGGGGAAGCCAGACATCGGGCAGGCTTCCCCTTCCCCGGCAGCACCGTCCACTTAGGACGTGCTGATGCAACAAATTCTGACAATGCAAAAGCAGCAAGGGGAGCTGCTTGAGATGCAGAGGCAGCAGGCAGAGGAGCATCACCTGCTGCGTGATGAGCTGCAACGACAAGCACAGCTCAACGTTGAGTTGGAGGCGAAGGTGGCAGCGAAGCCTGGGACTTCTGACCCGGACTCCGTAGCCAAGACCGCCGAACAACTTCTGGAGAGAAGGAGGAAACTGGAGTACGTGCCAGCAGCCTCGATCAACCCGTTCCCACCGCGGCCGGCTACACTGACATCGAGGATGCCGCAGTTGTACGACCTGCACGGCAGCAAGACGTACGACCCGCTCTCCAAGAAGTCCAATTCTTCGATGAAGTACGAGTGCATGGTTCTGGCTCCAGCGTTGTCTTATTTGCACGACGTGGTGAACGAGTGCAACGACGAGACGTTGGACGTGAACGAGGACTGCGGATTGACGAAGAGCGAGTGGCAGAAACGTTTCCACGCGGTTACCAACTCGGTGCACGGCGTGTACGCGTTGCTGTGCAACCGGTGGACGATGCTGGAACTGCGCGGGCAGCTGGAGCAGGAGCCTGGTTCTTCACAACGGGGAGGATCGGACGCTCTACGCGCAAAGCTGCAGTTCGTGGAGGACAGAGTCTACCAGGCAGCAGACGGCGTGGTGGCAGATGAGGTGTTGCAGCAGTGGCTGAACGACTTCGACAAGAACTGCGGCAAGGCGATGCTGAGCATGACGGCGAAGAACGCAGCGAACGCGGAAACGCGGGTGGTGAATCCGCGGGACCGAGAACTGCGCTGGAAGGACCGTAAGAACAAGGAGGAGAAGGACGGTAAGAAGCCTACCAAAAAAGGCGGCAAGGGCCGGGGCGGAAAGCCCGCGGCCGATGTGTGATGTGCGTGCCGCCACCCCGTCCAGCGCAACAGCCCTCTCCGGGCGCTGGGCGGGGAAAACTCACCGTGCAACAGCAGGTGAGACAGCGGAGGGGAGCATGGCGCGCGGCGGGCGCCAGTTCCGAGGTGATGCAATGGATTACTCACGGGGTGAAGTTGAGGTGGAAGCGCGGGCCTCCGCCTCCGTTCGACCACGGGGTGTCACTGAGGGATGCTACGCGGCGGCAGCAGGTGTGGCTGGACGCAGTGAAATAGAGGCTGCTGGAGAACGGTGCCTGGACGAGAGCGACGAGAAGATCTCATGTTTCTCGCGCTTTTTTAGTGCCAAAACCGGGTACGAACAAGTGGAGACTGGTGGTGGACTTCCGATGGCTGAACCAGTGGTGTGTGAAAAATCGTGTGAAGATGGAGACGCTGAAGAAACTAAGGAGACTGGCGAAACCGGGCGACTGGTGCTTCAGCTTCGACCTCCAGGACGGTTTTCATGCGCTGGGGATCCACCCGGACTTTCAGCGATTCATGCAGTTCGACCTGCAAGGGGACCTGCTTCAATGTTCAGCGATGCCGTTCGGATGGAGCGACGCTCCGAGAGTGTTCTGCAAGTTCGTACACGTGATGGTGGAGGCTCTACGTTCTCCACAGGCAGCGGAGGATCGCAGAGAAATCAAGAGGCTGCGAGACGGTTCCGCAGTACGACACCGATGGTCAATCCGTCGCAGGACCGGTGGCGTGTTGGCGGGGACGCGAACCGTCACAGCGGAATGCGAGTACTACCGTACATGGACGATTTTCTGGTGCTGGTCGACTCTCAGCGAGAAGGCTTTCTGCGTCGAGAAAAAGTTCAACCGGTGCTTCATCGACTTGGCCTACGGCGGAACGAGAAGAAGGGCCAATGGGAGCCTACGCAGGTGGTGGAGCACCTCGGGCTGGAGGTGGACCTGAAGCTGGGACAATTCCGTGTGACAGAACGACGGGTACACAAGATCCACACCAAGGCGAAGGAGATCCTGTGCGACGCAGCGAGAAATCGGAGGTGGATTCCTGCCAGGAGACTGGCTTCCTTCACGGGACTCTGCCAATCATCTGGAATTCGGCGTTCAGTTCTGAATGCGTAATCGACTGTTCCCCGTTCCCCCCCGTTGCGGAGCGCTCGTGTAACAAAGACGACACGTCACGATCCCCGTTCCTGAATCGCCTGAGAGCGTGCTCATAACGATGGTGATGATCCGCGATCCGCGTTCTCGTTTCGCTTTGGATCGTAACCGTCATCGGAAATCCCGAACGCACTGCACCGTTTCTTCGCGTTCCAGTAATCGATGACATCAGCAGAAATGTCACTGGCGATGACCATGACCTCACCTTGAGTATCGTGAGCTCTTGACTTCCCATTTAGTCTTACGTGCGTCTCCGAAGTTTGAAAGCACGGAGCCGAAAACCACACTGCAAACTCTGATTAGATCAGCCTAAATAATTTGATTGTATTGTGTTGCTAGTATAAAATAGTTTCTGATATTTTCGCGTACCGTATATTTTCCGCAGGTGGTTGGTCATTGCGTGGTCGCCGCAAGCAAGATGCGTTTGGTGTTTACGTAACCCACACACCCACGCACTTTGTCGCTTGCCCAAAACTATGATTTACCCCATAATTTTCGAACGAAATTTTGAGAGTAGATCCTGCCTGGGCACCTATTTTCCTTTCGTAATTCACTTACAGTGTTCGCAATTTGAAGTCCATGAGCACGTTTGAAAATGGTCCATGGCCGTTGGTCACCCACGGAATGAGCGGACATCATTCCCGCCAGGTGCGCTCACAACCTTTTAGCATGATCGGAAAGGTGCATCTACCTGGGCACCTTGATTCATTGTGATATCCTGAAGGGCAGGTGAGTTGGTATAGGGACGCTCGACATTTGATGTGGGGCTAGGAGCTCCCACGTTACGTGATGTTTAAGTGATTTTTAAGTACTTGTTTTGTGTGCGTTCTCTGCCTTTAGGCTAGCTAGTTCGAAAAATGCGCTTTCGAATTGAATTCTTCGATAGAATTTTACAGGTGTGTGTGCCTGTTTGCATGTTTTTACTGGATTGTGAAAAACTGGGCCTTTTTAGCTTCTAAAAGGCCCAGCCTAGGTTCCAGTGTCGCAACTCAAAATTGCATAACAACCGCCCCATGGCTCTTGGCGAGGAGGCGGGATATAAATATCCGACGCGCCGATCCCAGTTACCACCCCAATTGCTTTTGGGCTCTGGTGGTGTGGAAACACTGGGAATCTAAGGTATGTGTCCATGCTTTCCGTAGCATGTCTTTTGCAGTCATTGCGACTGTTGTGCTAATTGCCGCCTGGTGGTACCGCCGGGTACAGGAATGTCAAGACTGCCAAGCGTGGGGTGTCATCTCGCAGCAAAGTAACATTCAAAATAACCCAGAGGTGGTACGTATCTCGACGAATAGTGTGGCACTACCTTTGGCGCTCTTTTGCTCGCAAGTGTGGTGGCATCATCCTCAGAGCACTGTTTCCTTTGAACTTTGCAACTTGTAGCGCGATTTGCACTTGCATAAGTAGTATAGTGATATAGGTGCTTGTAGCTTTTAAGGTCCGACGATGCGAACTTTGTTTTAGATAGACAGATCGCTCAAATGAGGCTGGGAGTGCGTTAGCCTTCGGCACGCCCTGGGGTGAAACCTAACCCAGCCAATTTAAGGTACGCTCTTGTCCTTGTTTGAGTTTTTTATTGCATCGCACTTGGTTTAGTCTTTCTTTTAATTAAGAGAGTCGGGTGTGTGTCGGGATAGTGACGGCAGGGGGCTTTTCACTCGTTCAACGAATCGATGAGGGATAGCCCTCACAGTTAAACTGGTATATGCCTCGTGACAAGTTGCTCGAATAGTATGCAATTATGATTTTGC
>LGRX02028447.1:0-42902 GCA_001247695.2 Cymbomonas tetramitiformis
CACTCCCCAGCCCAAGCCGACACCGCGCCACGCTCCTCCCGTTTCACGGCACCGCCGCCCCACCTGACCCACGTGTGTGTCTCACCGCCGTCGCCAACCCCCTTGGCCGCTGATTCGCGACCGCGGAAGAAGCACGCACAAGCGCTAACAAGGGTTAGTATCCACCCACCCCGCGCCTGATTCGGCGCGAAGTGGGATAGACACCCTTGATGGATCACACAATCATGTCCACTCCCCACCCCAAGCCAACACCGCGCCACGCTCCTCCCGTTTCACGGCACCGCCGCCCCACCTGACCCACGCGTGTGTCTCACCGCCGTCGCCAACCCCCTTGGCCGCTGATTCGCGACCGCAGAAGAAGCACGCACAAGCGCTAACAAGGGTTAGTATCCACCCACGCCACGCCTGATTCGGCGCGAAGTGGGATAGACACCCTTGATTGATCACACAATCATGTCCACTCCCCACCCCAAGCCAACACCGTGCCACGCTCCTCCCGTTTCATGGCACCGCCGCCCCACCTGACCCACGAGTGTGTCTCACCGCCGTCGCCAACCCCCTTGGCCGCTGATTCGCGACCGCAGAAGAAGCACGCACAAGCGCTAACAAGGGTTAGTATCCACCCACCCCGCGTCTGATTCGGCGCGAAGTGGGATAGACACCCTTCTTATATCACACGCGCCGAATCCCCAGCCCAAGCCAACACCGCGCCACGCTCCTCCCGTTTCACGGCACCGCCGCCCCACCTGACCCACGTGTGTGTCTCACCGCCGTCGCCAACCCCCCTGGCCGCTGATTCGCGACCGCAAAAGAAGCACGCACAAGCGCTAACAAGGGTTAGTATCCACCCACCCCGCGCCTGATTCGGCGCGAAGTGGGATAGACACCCTTCTTATATCACACGCGCCGAATCCCCAGCCCAGGCCAACACCGCGCCCGCCACAGCCAACACGCACCGCGCCATGCCTTTCCCCTTTTTGCCGCACCGCCTGATCCGGCGCACTCATGAATAAAGTGTCCGGTGGCATGACGTCGCGAGCAGCGCGCACCTAAGCCTGCCGGGCCTCCTGTGCTGAGGACGTGGTCATAGCGCACCTGGTGCCAGAGAGTACACGCCAACCAGCGCATACTTGGTTCCCTGAGCCGCGACCCCCCCCCCACAACGAAATTATATCTTCAACCCTGAGCGCCCATCCCAAAGGTTCGGGGATCGGTGAGCGAACGTGGCACGGGAAGTGCGCCATCCGCAGCATGTTCTATACCGACCGCCTACCCGCCTCTCACGTCAAACATCTGGAAACCGTGGAGGGCGCTTCAACCAGATGGCAAACCTCTAGCAATATGTGCTTATGGAAGTTGTGAGTCACTGCCCGAGGACGAAAACATTCAGCAGGGGCATAGCAAGGGCAAGGGCAGGTGGTGGAGACGGGAGGACTCACCGCCGGGTTGAGCATCGGCCCGAGGAGGTTGAAGGCGGTGCACACTTTGAGGGACTTGCGCACAGGTGCAATATGCTGCTCTCGGTGCGCCATCACCCCCTCCCACAAACAAAGCGCGTCCCTTCAGGCTTGCTTGAAACACTCAAGCCCACTTAGTTTCCGAGCGGATAGCACTGGCAGGCTAGCCGCCATCACAAAATGGCCTTGAGAATGGCACACTATCGCAACCTGAGATGAAGAGCACTGGGGAGGAGCGAAGGCCACATAGGTAGCATCGGGGAGGGGTGCTTGCCTTCATCGCGGGGTGATAGCGGGGAGCGAACATGAACCCCATGTTGCACTCATTGACACACTCCGCCATCGACTCTAGGCAAGGTCAACCTGCATCCGATCGTGACGGCGTCCGAATCTCACACATTGTGTGGCATCTAAGCCGCCGGTTGTGTGGCATCTAAGCCGGTCAGCCCCGCTACAACAACAGAGCCTATGCAACCTGACCTGTTGGGCAGTGCTGCTACAACAACCTGGCCTGTTGGGCAGCTCCGTTCCAACAATTTGGCGTGTTGGGCAGTGCTGTTGTAGAAACCTGGCGTGTTGGGCAATGCTCTTAGGCCTACGCCGCTGCACCACTGCAGTCTACACGGCAGCACTTGCCAGCACAGATACGAACAACATAGCACGTAACAACATGCTTACCGCCTCTACAACTTATGCCTTTCAGCCAAACTGCGGCCTGTGCAGCAAGCTTGCTAGCGCAACTAGTTGAACGCGATCTATGCGGCAGCGGGTTTGGCGAGATGAGCTGCAGTGTACCCAGGAGCATGAGGCAGGGAACCAGCGAAAAGCGGTCCGAGGGCCTTTGATGTGGGGTGTGGGGCGGCGAGGTCCGAGGGCCTTTGATGTGGGGTGTGGGGCAGCAAGGACAGAGGGAGTGTGGGAAGCACACCTGTTGTGGGAGGTGCTGTCCAAAGGGGATGCCGGAGGCAGTGCGGAAGACCCTGCGCGCACGCAGTCGACCATCTGAAACACTGGCCTCTGCACAGCTGCAGTGCGCTTACTTGTACGAAGGACGGCGAACTCAGGCCGGGCGGTATTCCCCAGAACTACGGTCGGGCCACAGACTCGAGAAGGCTCCACGTGGCACACAGGAACGGCCAAGATATCAGCAGGTTAGACCGCTTTGTTGCTGCACAACGAGTTGAGAGGGGGGCAGAGAGTCGCCGACCTTTGCTTCCAGCAGTTCCCTGGCGAGCCGTGCGGCGCGAAGGGCCTTTCCCAGGAGACGGCATGGGGTCCTCCCCCTCTGCTTTGGCCTGTGGCACCGCCGGGATGCTGCCGAGGGGCACGCGCGAGCCGAAAGCCAGGCCCATGGGTCCTTCATATCCACATTTCGCCGTGGACGTGAGCCGGCGGCTGAGGGAGCTCAAGTCGCCGCTGCTGCCAGGAGTCATGTTGAGGGACTCTAGCTCCGATGAAGGTCGCCAGTCCGACGCAATCGAGACAGAGTCGCTAACTATCTGTTCAGGGTACAAGTACCCAGTGCATCAGCCCTCAAGCTTCATGCAAGGAACTGTAAACGATATCCTCGAAGACAAGAACAAGCCTACATTTCGTTGGGGAAGCTGTTTAGCATAACGCGGGATGAAGCTGCTCGCCGCAATGTTCAGGGGAAGTGTAAGCTTGCGGCGGTCGGAACACCGTGAAAGCGCGCTGAGTGTCGTACCTGTTGCGCGTCGAACAGCACCGTCAGGCACTCTGTGCCAGGGGCAAAATCGCAGTTTTTGGGGATGGGCTCGGCGCCGATGAG
This sequence comes from Cymbomonas tetramitiformis, assembly GCA_001247695.2. Taxonomy (NCBI): domain Eukaryota; kingdom Viridiplantae; phylum Chlorophyta; class Pyramimonadophyceae; order Pyramimonadales; family Pyramimonadaceae; genus Cymbomonas; species Cymbomonas tetramitiformis. The sequence continues at coordinate 3,247 of LGRX02028447.1, forward strand.
GTCGAGAGGGTCTCCCTCGGTGGTCAGCGGCGGGGACTTCAACGTGAACAGCTTGCGCAGTTTGCAACAGGTGCCTAAGGCGATGAGGTTGCAAGAGCGTCGCTGCAAGACGAAAAGCCAAAAGACACGAAGCCCCCAGTGAGATTTGTGGATAGTTTTACTTTCAACGGAGCCGAAGTGCGTGCGAAGTGTGAAGGAAAGCTTGTACCAGCGAGAACAGGTATCATGGAAAGTTAGAGGCCTTGGTTTCGAACGCTCTGAATGTTTGAAAACCAAATGCTTCCCGACGATGCAGGTGCAGTCGCCTCTACTATCCGTATTCGTGAAGAATGCGTCTGCGGTCATTTCTTTTCGCAACGCGGATGCCTGAGGTTTGAAAGAGAGAATCGAAGAGGATGCATGCGTGGGAAAGCATCACACATATGTATGGTTCCAACAGCATAGTACGCACTAGTTTTAATATCATCTTTGGGAAGCTGCATTTTACACTGAGGTCCTCCTTCACAATAATACACGTAGCTCTTTACCTCTTTTTCAAAGACCTGCGCCGTGAGACTGGTTAGCATTGATGAAATGTATGGCGCTCAGAACTCGCCAGACTCGCCCGCGTAAGTGTTTTCTCAGGTCAGAGACAGAAGCGCACAAATCAATCAACACAAACCTTTTTTATTCCCTTTCCACCAGTGATTTTCCACAGCGCCACAGGATTACTTCCCTGTATCCCGGCATCAAAATCAAGTTAATGTAAAAGCTAAGATAGTCGATGCTTGAGCGGTGCAAAGAGGTGATGCATACCAATACAATAGTTTTCATTACCTGGGTACTGAAAACCTCAAAAGAAGGGCCTCCTTGATAAGAACCCGCGAAAAGACCGCCTGCCACCATGATTTAGGAAGATCGGATCCGGTGAACGCTTCACCGAGGAGACTCCTGGCAAAGGAAAGTGGGGATTGGCTTCTAAGGAGAGCAGGAATATCGTGAACCAGTTTTTCCTCGTGTCGTCCAGCAGACGGGGTTAAGGCTCGAGGTCAACACTGCAGGTCATATTTTGCTGGGGAAAGTTAGAGGCATCTAATTCCCAGCAGTTCGCATAAAGAGGCATAGTCCAGGTCGTATGCTTCTCCGTCCGATAAAATACTAAATGTAATGATTGGCCCACAGAATATACTCAAGGCTATTTGGTACCCCGACGTTGCAGCTATCCGAAACAGAATGACGGTCTTGCTATGACATTCATACCAGTATGCTCGCGCACGCATGTGTGTTTGTCTGTGCGCGCACGCCAACCTCTGTGCGTGTGTGTGCCATAATCCAAACTGATGCGAGACTCTTTGGCCTTCGAGTCGGTAGGCTCCTTGCCTGCTGAGTCCATAAAAAGTAGTTGGCGGCAGAATGAGTTTAGCAAGCTTGCCCCCGGGGACTGGACGGCGCTCCACTCCTTTCAAATTCTACCTTGCGTCGGTGACACAGAGACAGACCAGAGAATTGCACATCTGAGACCATTCCCGATCCTCGTTTACCACGATTTACCAGCTCCGCCTCTATATTATACTACATTGCGAAGTTTTATATCCATTTACCATTAGGCCATGACCATTTACCATTCCAGATCCTCGTTTACCACGCTCCGTTCTGAAATTACCAGGCTTTTACCATGCTTCAACCTATATTACCGCAAATTACCAATGATTTACCGCCAGTTATTATTTTTTTTGAAATATTTTAACGTTTACCACCTGATTACCACCCCACATAGGGGCTTACCGCCGTTTACCACCAGTTTACCACATTTTAACACCGGTTTACCACATTTTACCACGATTCCTTCTCAGTGTGTTGGTGTAGGTGACGAAGGCGTGGAGCCGATGCAGAGTCATGTACGGCGTGCCCGCGGCGAGAACCACATCCACGTAGCAGTACTTCGTGAATTCCGCAGGGCTGCCATCACATCTCGCCACCCTGGCCCCTGTCTCTGCATCAAAGATGGTCAAGCCCAACCTGTTGGCTGTCCTGATTGGGATAATGTTGCAGTTGGCCCCCGTGTCCAGGAGAAGCGCTTTGTACAACATAAGCAAGCCTCCAGAGGCCATCAGCGCCATCCCTTGTGCCAGAGACTCGTTCAGGAGCTTGCATACAGGCTGGACCTGCGCCATGGCGGTGAGCTGTTCCTCTGTAAGACCACTGAGCATCTTCTTCTTCAATAGCTCGTACGCCTTGGTCTCCATGGTCCCTGCGTGCAGCTCACCCCTCTCGCTGAAGTCTCTCACGCCGTAGCTCTCCTGGACGGTGGCCGCTGCAGCTGTTACACGCACCGTCGTCCTCCCCTTCCTGGGCTGCTCCACCATGTCCTCCGGCATCTCATCCAGAGGAATCTCTTCTTCGTCACTGTCGTCGCCCGACTCCATGCCCGGGCAGTCATCATCCTCATCGCTGATGTCCTGGCAGTCTGCTGCTGAGGCTGTCGGCACGGTGAGCTGGTTGTTCTCAGCCAGTTCCACCAAGGTCTCCACACCCCTTGGAGCTGTTATGCGACCTTCTGCTACGAGTCCAGCAGCTAGCTTGCGGAAAGCTGCTCCCAAGCTCTTGATCACGGAGGCCATGAGCTGCACCTTCCTCTGCATCTCGTCCGCCGCAGGCGCCATGGGCACCTGTGCGTCTGCCTCGTACTCCTCGGGTGTCTTCACTGGGAAGCCCCTCATGCGCTGGGTACTTCCCAGGGCTACTGCTGGAGCCGCCGTGAGTTCAGACTCCACACTCTTGCACAGCGTCTCGGGGAGTGCCCCCAGACCCAAGGTGTTGAGGGCGCTCGAGAGCTCCTCTTCGCCCATCTCCTCGGCCATGGCTGTGAGTAACTCGGTTGGAGGGCCAGACGACACTCCTACCCCTGCGCTGCCATGGTGGTGCGCGCGTGCATCGACGGTGTGAGTCTCCCTCTCCGCGACGCGCGCTGCGACTGGTTCCTCGTCGGAGCCCTCATCCTCGGACAGCACCTGCGACTTCACGCTGCCCGCACGACTGGCCGTCTTCCTAGCAGCCACCATGCCCTGGTACTCTGCTTTCAACGCCTCGGGATTGCCAGTGGCGCTCTTCTGCTTGTCCTCCGGTGGCTGTTTGGCTCTGTACTTGTCCTTCTCTTCGTTGGACAGCTGCTGCCAGTCCGTCACCAGGATGCCCCAGTCAGAGTTCTTGAAGCGGTTCTTCAGATTATACATGCGCAGAGCGGCGTTCTCCGCGTCCCACCACTTGCTGGAACCAAGCCTGCTTTCGTGGAATCCAGCAGGCATCTTGACGTGTTTATAACCACTCCTGCACTGCTCGGGATCGGACTCATGCCAGCCCCCTCCAAAGCAGCGCAAGCACTTGGGCTTGTCGTTCGTACGCACGCCCTCTGCTGGCGGTGGCGTCTTGTTGTAGGAGGCCTTCTTTGCTCTTTCGGCCACATTCACCTCCTTCTTCATCTTCTTAGAAGGTGATGTATCTACCTTCTTGCTGTTCTCCGGTTCGCCTGACTGCGTCACCTCAGAGGACTCAATCTTCTTGATCGAGTTCTTTATGGCCTTGAGGTCAAGGCCATGCTGTCGCGCCTCCCAGGTGGAGTACTGGCAGCCACATCGTCTGGTGATCTCCTGGAGGAAGGTGAGGATCCAAGACTCTGCATCGCCCTTGAGCTTGTCTTGAACCTCGACGATGGCCTCCAGGTCCTTCCAGGTCACCCGATTGGGTGGCGGGAACTGTGCCCTCAGTTGCTCCTTCACCCGCGTCTGGAAGATCTTGATGCGCAGGTTGTCTACGCAGTCCTCGATGAAGGTACGCAGCTCTTCATCGCTCAACGCCTTCCCAGTGTTGAGCTGCATTTCCCTGCGTTGGCACATCTTCATGTAGGTCAGCCCATCCTGCCCCACCTCCTGTGGCTTCTGTGTCAACAGATCCACTTTCTCTTGAGTCCCTTTCATCATGAACTTCTTGTCAAGGGCAGCGATGAAGCCCCTGAGCGCGTAGAAGTACTGGGTATCACGGGTGCCATCACGTCCCGTCAAGCCCTTCAGGGAGGTTCCATCAGTCAGATATTCGTCGGAAACCTCCCCTTGGGTGTCTTGGTTTGTCACTGGCCTCGCTATCACCCACGTGGTGCCAGCGTTCATCTCATTGAAAGGGGGCCTAGCGCATGGAATGGTACCCTCGAGTGGGCCATGCTCGCTAGTGTCCTTCAGGACTCGGTCCATGTTGGAGGTCACTACCCCCCCTCTTTCATAGTTCTCGCGCCACCAGCTGAGAGCTTGTGAGTTCTCTCCAGCCAGACACGCAGGGATGATGTCCCACAGATATTCAAAGTCAGGGGGAGTCTCTCTCAGGGTCTTCATCTGAGCTTCGGTAAGAGTGCCAGCCCCGGACCTGAGCCTCTTCCTGACGTTGGCGTTGTGCTGCCGTACGAAATTCTCGCACATGTCGGCGAACTCCCTCAGGAACTTGGGCCGATCTTCTTCCTTGGTGCCCGTGTAGTTGGGCAGCGTACCAAGGTTGACACGAGCGTAGTCAGTGTACTCCATGTCTTCTTCAAAGATTACTAACGGCTCCTGGGCCTGGGCTTGCAGTTGGACTGGTGCTTGTGCCTCAGGCTGTACTAGTGCTTGTGCCTCAGGCTGGCCACCGGCAGCCCCTTCCTCTCCTTCCAGCTCTGAGAAATGCTGGCTCACTCGTATCGCCCTCTGGGCACGCCTCTCTGCCCTTTGCTGATCCTCGCGGTCAGCCTTGGATTCCGTTGCTACCTTTCTGGTGAAGAAGAGATACTGGTGTGAAGGCTCTTTTCACTCCACACTTCCCAGCTTACCAGTACGGATGAATCCGTCCCTGGCCTCACCTTTCAGTGCTTTGCTCTAAGTAGCAATCACTGCCAGGATAATCTCGTCCACGACTGGTGAGCAAGGTTCCATCTGTGACCCGGTCTTATATTGGCTCTCCCAGATGTCCAGCAAGGTTGCCTCTGTACTTAGTGTCTCTGGTCCACGAGTAAGTTAGCAGAACGCCAGTATGGGTCAAGTGACCACAAAGAGTGCTGTCGTGATAGTGCCCACTGACAGTCCTGTTTCGCTCTACGCCTTCAGGCGTACCAGTACGGATGAATCCGTCCCTGGCTTTACCGTCTGGTGCTTTGCTCCAGCAGGATGTCACTTCCCGAAATAGCCCAGTACATAATTCTCAACGCTGCAATCATGTTCACAAAATTAGCAACTGGTTCTGCTGTGACCGCTGTCGCTGTACTTCGCAAGACTGGTGAACTTCGAGTGTCGCAACAGCCTGCTTCACTCAACCTCTTCCAAGGCTTACCAGTACGGATATATCCGTCCCTGGCATCACCATTCAGAGGTCTCGTTCTTCAGGACTGCTGTTGAACTCTCAGCATTACAGACGATATGTCTGTAATAAGGCACATTTTTGTTTTGAAAAAGACTGTTAATTACAGTTCTGACGCAGTCGCACGAGGACAAGTCCACAAATGTATATCTTTACAAGTAGAAGAATACTGTATCTCACTAATTATTTCATAACACTGCTGTTTTCGCGGTCTTAAGCGAGTCCTGGCTATTCTCGGAATCACTGTTACGAAGGCAAAACAAAAATGAGCGTCTGGCTCACCCTGCTACGCCGCCCCACTTATCCTCGCTATCTCCAAACAAGTGTAACACCCATCCGTATTTCCGTATCTCGTCACTGTCATAACTCCTCGCGCGTATCGTACTGCGCGTGTCATACGTTCGTCACAGAGACTGCTACAGCAAGTGTCACAACCCGGCTGAGGTACACGATAAGCCGTGGTTTGTGACATGCTGCTGCTGTTGCTGCTGCAACTGCTGCTGCTGGAACTGCTGCTGCTGGAACTGCTGCTGCTGTAACTGCTGCTGCTGTAACTGCTGCTGCATCGGTTCCAGTGACTGCTGCTGGAGCCACTGCTGTTGCTGCTGCTGGTACGCGAGCCACTGCTGCTGTTGCTGCAGCTGTTGTTGGAACGGTGTGGGATATGAGCCCATGGGGTGGTGGGTTCCCAGTGTGAACGGCACTGGTGACACTCCCCCAGCGAGGGGCGCTGATTGGGGCAGTACCCAATTGACGCCGTTCCATACAGCCTGTGCGGGGGTGCCATCCGGCATGGTATATGGGCGGGGCACCGCAGTGTAGGGCATGGTGGTGCCTGGATGTGGAAGGGGATGAGCGGAAGCGTATGTGGTGGGAGATGGGAAGGTGATGGGGGAGAACAGTGGGTGGTGTAACGACTCTGCGCTGACACCCATGCTGGGAAAGGATTCTGATGTCTGCTGTGACATTCTGACTGCTGAGCTGGTTGAGTTCACAGACTGGGTGTGGCAATAGCCACAGGTGAGCAAAAGTAGTGAGTGCTCGCCTTTTTATTTAATCAGTCTCGTCCTCGTCGATGTCACTCTCTGGAGGCGAATGAGCGGGGCTTCCAGGTGGAGATGGGGGGACCCAAGGCCACTCGTCGATCACTTGTACTGGATATGAACCAGGGAGCGCGGGGAAGGCTGTTAGGTCTTGGGTGTGCGGGTAGCGGAAGTGGCAGTTTCCAACCTGATGCCACACGAAATCGTGATACACTGGTGGGATAGCCAGCTTGGCTCTGCCCAGGCGTTCAGTCGCTGTTCTCCTCTTCGTCGTCAGAGGAAGAGGGGGAAGGAGGACCGCTGAAACCGCTCTGCCAGAAAGCGCCTGCTGGTGGGTAGGTAGGGTCTGGAGGGAATACCCACTTAATAGGTCCTTGCTTCCACCACGCTCTTCTGCATTTGTCTGGGTCTGGGGGTACTGCCATACACCAGCGAACTCAAAATTTGGCCAGGGCTCCGCGACACGATTTTTGAGTGCCTAGGCGCGCGAGCAAGGGTCAAGCAGCAACGAAGGGAAGGGTGTCAGGTCCAATACAGAGGTCCAGTAAGGTCCCAGACGGTATTTATGCTCCGTAGGTCCCAAGAATGCTCCAGTCAGGGCACTGCTGGAGGATACCAGGAGGTGCTGAAGAGCTGCCAGAAACGTCCAGGAACTGCTGAAAGCGCTGTTTGGTGGAGCTTTCCCCGCTGCTGACGGCCGTGAGGGCGGTATCAGGGGTTTCTAGGCTGTTCTATGGGGTCTAAGGAGGGGTTTTTCGGTGGTGGGGGCTACTGGGAGAGGTTTTGGGGTAGGCTGGAAACTGTCAAAAACGGCTATTTTTGGCTGTTTTGGGCGGTTTTTCGCCTTTTGGGGGCTCTGAAAGGTAAGCTATATGGTTTTCTTGGCTACTGTAGACCGGGGAAACCCTTCAGGGTGATCCCTGACGGTCGTTTGTGGCCTGGGACGGACTTCGGGTTTAAGATCGGAAAACGAATGCTTGGGTTTCTGAGCCAGTTTGAGCCCCCAGTGTTAAGAAGCTGAAATATGACGTTTTGAAGATATTTCCCAGAGAATACGGCCGTTGTATACGAAAAAAAATGTACTTACAGAGGCAAAAATTGCGCACGTATAGCCGGAAGTACAGCTCCCCCCCTGTATTACAACGAAAGTTCCAATAGGTCCGTGGGCGAGTTGCGCGGGGGCGAATTCGCAGCACACTGATACCAAATGTGCCCGTGGGCACTACGACAGATGCTCGGAGATATGTTTTTGATTGAACGTGCAAAGGTACACAATTCGGATTTTTATAATATACTGTATCAGGGCCAGATTGAGGTACAAACGATAATTCGGTTCCGAGTTCTGAAGGCTAAACACTTCTCAAGTGCTCCACTTATTCACTCGTCACTCAGGTTGCAGGGTCAACCACTCGACAGCCGATGTCACACTTCGGCTCAACGTTTAATTCCCGATCCGATCTCATTTCTAATTCCGATTCGTCATTCTCGATTCAGATGTTATGCCGACAGACTGACACGATGACTGCCCCACAGTACTGTCATACTACTGTACTGTCATACTGTCATACTGTCATAGCGTCATACTGTCATACTGTCATAACCTTGATATCTGATATTCGATTTCATTGTCTTTTCAACCCCGATGCGAATCTGACCATTCTTCGAGGGTCTGACTGAGTTCCACGATGACACCCCCCACAGTACTGTCATACTACTATAGTGTCATATTGTCATACTGTCATAGTGTCATAGTGTCATACTGTCATACCCCGGACATCTGGTATTCATTCTCATCGTGATTTCAAGCCCAATTTCACTGTCATCGTGCCAATCCCAGATTACCCCCGATGACACACATACGGACGCATAGGCATATCGGCTCACGCTGTGCCTCCGGGCACAACGAGTATCTGGGGTACCGCCAGCCCGCTGACACCCGCGTCGGGGTTTGCGCGGTTGGTGGTGCTACGAACATCAACAGCTTCAAAGTCCATGCGGAGGTCCATGACGACACCCCGGTTGTGCCACCACCGCCGGCACCGCCCTCCGCTCCGCAGTCGGTGGTGTCCGACGAGGGGATGTACCCCATCAGCGCGCTACACGCGCACGAGCCACACACGACCTTCATCCTGGACAAGTTCGCGTTCAACTTGGACATCGCGGGGCCGGAGCCGACCCTTGCCATGCACCACATGGGCCCCGTCGCGCCCGTGGACTCCGTCTCCGTGACAACAGACAGACGACTCCGAGGATGACAACGAGTGTCTTCCGCCACCGAGGCAGGCCTTGGGATGCGGCAGGCCACCAATGGGTTTTGGGTTCTCCGCCCTAACATCTCTCGCGGTCTGCCTGCTGTTTGTTGTTTGTGCAACTGCCGCGCCTTCACGTGCACGCTCCGCGCCAGCATCTTCAGCAACAGGGCGCATCGGCGGCGAGGTCGGTGGTGCTGGTGTGCTGACGCCCACAGCCATCCCGCCGGATCTCTACTGGCAACCGGAGGGCTGGTACCACAGCTGGTACTGAACTGGTACCTGGTACGACGGGTGGACGTGGCTCCCGGGCCCCCCGCAGCCGCCTGAGGCAGCTCCGATCGTTACCGAGCCGCCCTCGCCGGGTGGTGCTCCGCCATCGCCGGACTACGAGCCACCCGTCTGGGGCGGTGGAACCGGAGATGAACTTTCTTCTTCAAATCAGCACCGGACCGGACTGGTTGCACCCGGTGCAACTGCCTGCAACGACATCGGCACATCTTCAATTCCCTCAATTTGCTCTACGCATGATTTGACAAGCAGTGGTACCAGCTCTCCTGGGCGCTGTAACAGTGGCACCGGCTCTCCCGGGCACTTTCGACGTGGCTAGAGTTGACGAGATTGAGATTAGCCTGCCTCCAGACTGTGATGCTGTTGGTTCACGTTGCCCCAAGATGGGCTTAATTTAGGGCTTTAACTGTATCCGTATTCCGCAGTATGCCTCACTAACTGCTAGTTTCGGGAGTTACCCTGCCAGAAAGGACAGGTTCTCCTGTAGGATGCTTATTTCCACCGAAGCTGAGTAGGTGTTTGTTTCAGTTCCGTGACCACCTAGTTTGCCAGTCACCACCCTAGGTGGTGTGCTGGAAGTGACGCTCCGACTGTCATTCCTATAGTTAGGGTGTATGACTGACACCGGTCCCGGAACCCTAGACCCCGAACATATAACGGGAAGACTCGGTATTCTCCTTATCCGTTTATCTATTCTGATTACCACACACCGAATATACAGTCAAGCTGATATATTCAGCACATGGGGCGCTGCCTAAAATCCTAGTACCTAAGGGCAAGCATCTACAAGCCGCGACGTGATTGTGGAATGGCGGCGGCGGAGTTCTCGATTGCAGAAGCCCTCGAGCGCCACGAAAACGACGAATCAGCCAATGCCCACGCGGTGCCAAAGCCAAAAGCGGCCTGGCACCACCAGAGCGAATGCGTCGCTGAAGAGGGGATAGGGAGGTGGAAGGTGGAAAATGCGGTGAGGGAACGTGATCGAGGTCATGGGGAGGAACTCGAAAGGGATGATGGAGAGGGGGGAAGCGGTCGTGATAGCACCACCAGACACCACCAGATGGCGAGCACTGGGGGCATAAGGCGAAGGTGAGGGAAGTGGCGAGACGAAGTCGTGGAAGTCACTGGTCTCGTCGTTGTCGTCCAGGATGTTGTCGTTGTGATTGGTGCCTGGTGCGCAAGCACCACCAGGCACCACCAGAACATAACCAGCGGTAAAAGGATGTCGATGCACTCGGAGAGAGAGCAACGCTGAACGAACAGCGGCCATACGTGCACGCTGACGTTTTGTGGACATGACAGCTGCAGAACTCTGCAGCAGTCTGCAGAATTCTGCGAACCCCAAGATAGGGTTCCCAAGCGAAAAGGTACCTTCGCGTAGAATTAAGCGAATCGAACGATCGAAAGGTCGATTTGGGGCAGTTTTTGACGAGGAATACGGTGGTGACGTCAAAACGCCGTACGGTAAAGCGGTTCTCCGGCAGCAGAGGCGCTGCGGCTGGCCAGAGTGTCGAAGGACGTTGGGGATGGAGAGGGCTAGTTACGAGATGGCCCGTAAAATGGGCGGCTTTCAAAATGAATTCAATCGCGAATGGGATAAAAATGGGATAACGGTTGTCGGTGCTCCAGCGGAGCGAGGGTACTCCACAGTAGGATCAACAATGCGGCTCCAACGCAAAATTGAAGCAGGTGACTCATGAGATGGCTCGAGAATCGAAGGAACGTCCGGTGATGGGTGATGAAGAAAGAGATATATATGAATATATATATATGTAACTGCAGGGGCGGAAACGGACTACGTTCGGGCTTCCGGTAGTGTGCTAAGGTGAAGATAATAAAATACTGGGTGTTTTATTATCGCAGAGAACGGCGGAAAGCTGACTGCCTACGTGGCACCTCAAGGCGAGGGGTGACAGAAGATGATCCACAACTCCCCCCAGTATGGGGTGAAGTTGGGATTCCCATCACACCACCTCACCCCGAAGGTGTGAGGTGCCACACGTAGATCCTAATCAACAAACACAGGAAACCCTAACTGCACACATCACAAAAATCAAGTGGTCTCTCTCAACCCAGCTAGTACGGCATCCGCCTGCGCTAATCTTGTGTTGTGCTCTAGGGGCTTACGCCCATGCATGTGCCGCGGGGATCAACTACTCCCGCGGGGTAGGCTGCTAAAACATAGCAGACTAATTCGCTGGCGGCGGAGTCCTCGATGGTGAAGAGGCAAGCACCAGCTAAAACGAAGAATTTCACCCTACCCCTGTGCAAGTGTGCTGCCGAAGGATGCGCGGCACCACCGGAGCGAACGCGCCGGCGTGGGTAGGGCACGATGGCCGCGGCCGCAAAATGCGAAAAGAGCACCGGAAAGCAGAGCTGCATCCTGCGAAATTGGAAATGGACGAACAGGCTAGGGTGTGGGTGGCAGCAATAACACCACCACACACAAACAGACGTTGTTCATGTAAAGCTGGCAGCGAAGGATGAGGAGAGGCGAGGGCGACGGAGTCAAAATCCTCGCGGTCGATATTGACGAAAACGCCGGAGCCGATGTTGGTGCTTGGGGTATAGGCACCACCAAGCACCACCAGATTGTAGCCAGGGGTAGATTGTCGATCTCTAAGCAAATTTAGCGTAGAACGCAGAGTGGCCATGCGCGTACGTTGGCGTAAAGTAGCCATGCCGCTGTAACTGTAAAATCTGTAAGTTAAAAAGTTTGGGTTTCGTGCGAAACGATAACTTTTTGCAAAAAATAACTAAATCAAGTGATGAAAGACTCAATTTGGGGTAGAATTTGACGAGGAAGACGTCGGCGACGTCAAAATAGTCGTGCGGTAAGCCAGTTTTGCTGCAGGAACGGTGCTGCTGTCCAGAGAAGCAAAGGCGATGGAGATAATGTCGAACTCGTAGCTTGTGCGTACGCAAAAAGTTGTAGGGTGCCGGTGCTACCCCGCGCTCGGATGGTTCACCGAGCAAAATGTCCTCGGCCGCGATCGTCAACGGTGGCCAAAGATGAGGAGAGGCTGGTGCCGAATGTGCGAAGCTGGTGCTTGACGCCAAAAAATGTTGCGAGAGGCGCTGGTGCAGCCCCAAGGACCAAAGCCGCCTACCAAATGCCACGAACACAATCCAAGTGGAACAGGCCCATAACCTGATGAAGAAAGAGATATATATGAATATATATATATGTAACTGCAGGGGCGGAAACGGACTACGTGCGAGAACAGGTGTTCCGCTCGGTGAAAACGAACTGGCTAAGCTCCATAAACAGTCCGGCCGAGTGCTTTTATCATGCATCTCGGAAACCCGGATAATACGAAATAATGACTGACAGTACGGTACTACTGTACTGTCATCCTAGCTACTAGCGGAGTCACGGTTCCGATCAGAGACAGGTCAGGCTAGGGGCTATCAGAGCCCATAATAATAACCCTGAACCTAAAGTCCAACACACCACCCGGAGCTGTGACTGTAGCTAATAGGGCTAGGCAAGCGGAGCAAACTAAACAGATAACAAACAGCTACTTCACTGGAAACAGATATACTTTTAGCTGGGTGCCCGGGGACTTGTCCCGGCACAACCCACCACTGCGGCTAAGGCTAATCACACCTCCAGGGTTTGAAATAAGCAGACTCTAGCCACTGTAAAGCTGGTCGGCAGAGCCGAGTTCAGCCGACGGATTCCAATCAAGAAAAACATCCGAAGTCAATTGAGAAGAGACATCATAAGTGTTGACACCACCAGACCCAAGCGGGTCAGGCGGATCCCAGAGTGGAGTGGCAACCATCAGACTGGTAAGCAGCCGAGGTCGATTGAGAAAAGAACCGCGGCACATCCTGCAGCGGCAATGACGAAACAGCAGGCACCGTAGGCGGGTTAAGAGAATCCAGTAGTGCTTCATGGGACCGTAGTGAATCGTAGCCGTAAGTGGCTCCGGGCTCAACCAGTGTCCACTACCCGGTGGTACATGGGGATGTACCCAAGAGGGTCTGGGTACATAGGGATGTACCCAACCTAAATGGACGGTATGGGGACATAAATCTAACGGTTTATCGTTACGAATCATCAATATAGCTAGCCAACATCATCATGAACACGGGAATATGCCGTAACAAGCATCATGGTAGGATACATATCATGTCAGGTGCATTCAAAACCATGCAAATCGCAACTTGGCTCCCAAAAACATTTTTTAAATTGTTTTTCACCACGGTTTGTTGCGACTTGCCTTTTCCACAGTCTCGCATAGCTGGAAGGGGGGGGTCTTCACATTGAAGTGGAATACTTTTTAAAGGTATCATGTTACACCACAATATCTTAATTAATTTATGCTCGTCATGTTCGGCGTACCCTGGATCCCCAACCAAGCTTAACTGCTTACTTGCCGCACGGCACGAGGTACCTTATCGGGTATGGGGACGAGTCGACGCGAGCGGTTGAAGGTGACCTGTGATATCGATTACTATGACCAAAAATATTTGTAAGCTCATTCTTTGGCAATCGTATTTGCGATAACATGCATTGCACAGATAAATATGCCTTCGTTCAATAGATCGATGGATGGGAGTCATCACACATGTCCGCGCGCACCGTTTTAAGGCGAAATCTAAAATCTGACACTGTTTTATGATGAGAAGTCTTGATGATGAAGTATGATAACTTGTGAGGTATGGGACCGCCCCATCATAAAATAAGTGCTTTGAAGGGTCTATGTTAATGCCCTAATGAAACATCGACAAAATATGCAATTTTCATGTGCATAACCATGCATACAAATCGATGTACCCAAGCGATGTACCCAAGAATTTAGAACTTGAGAATTTCGTCTTTTCTGGAAAATCACCTAGGCAACCGCCCCCAAAAAACCATGTCTATGACATGAATACCGCCAAACATATGGTTCATACCCAAGATTGGTGTGTTATTGACAACCTATATCGGCCATATGGACACTTGAAATGTTTCGAGCTCGCCATGGCGTGCGGAACAAAGAGTGGCTTGGGTACATCGTGATGTACCCAAGACCGGGTAGTGGACACTGACACCACCGCCGACCACGAGGGTCGGCATCGCCGTAGCACTGAACAGAAACGTAGCCACCATGAAAAGAGTGAGTGCAAACTCACCGATGCCAAATGGCCTGGAGCCTCTGGGGACTCCGAACCGCCGAAATGCTGCAGTCGTCGGCGGTGCACCCCCCTCAATTTCAGTCAGGCAGACACCAGGAGGGTAGGAGCCCTCCCCATCATCATCGGAGTCACAGACATCAACAGGCTCAGGGTCAATGTCAAACCAGTCAGGGTGGACAGTGTTGAATGTTTTGAAAGAACTGTCAGCAGGAGCCATCGGGCCGAGAGACAGAGAGGCAGACGGCGGCACAAAGGTGGCACGGTTGACTTCATGCAAGTCAACCGGCTCACCATGCACAGGTGCAGAGGCCTTCGGCAGCAGCTGCTTGTCAGTGGTCGGCTCAGCAACACCACCAGCAAGCGGACCGCTGACCGCAGCAAATGCAACACGGCCAATAGAGAGATGCTCAACAGGTGCAGACTCAGCAGAGGCAGCAGCATCCTTGAACTGCTGCAGAGCCGTAGGCTCTGGAGCAAAGGCATGCGCAGACAGCTCACAGATTTCAGGTTGCCCCACGAGAGCACACAAGTGCTCCATGGACCCCTCATCTCCAGCGTCATAGTACCGCTGGAAACGAAGGGCAAGCACGTCGGAGTCATAAGACTCGACGGCTTGGCAGTAGGATGCCGAGATGGACAATGGGTGAGTGTCCTTGTGAGGACACTCACTGAGCCAATGCTTTGACCCAACGGCGCGGCACTTCTCGTGCCTGCACGTTGGGACAAAGGTGCCAGACCGCTTGTCAAAAGCCACCTCCTTAGAGGCGGAATGAGCAAGTGGTTGCACTCCAGGTCGGTGGAAATTGCGCGGAGTGTGCTTCCCAGGGGGCGGCTTGGAGCCACCCCTCTTAAGGGAATCCACATCCCGCTGCAACTTGACCAACTGAGAACTGAGCCGCTCAATGGCCGAAGCCAGGCCAGTGTCAGTGGTGCAAGATGCTACAGACATGGGGCGCCCTGCAGTGCGCTTGCCCGAGAGCCGCCCGCAGCGGTATTGCTCGCGCACGCGCGCCTGCAGGGTGAGCAGAGTCACAGCCGCACGCTGGTCAGCTCGAGCAAACGAGTCAACCAGCGTGGCGTAAGCCGGCCCAGATAGAGCAGAAAGGAATTGTCTCTTAACAGCGTCTTCGGGCAGCGTCTGCAGACGCTGTGCATCCCGAAGACAACTGTTAAAAAGACGAATGCCAGAGTCAGGGTCATGCTCATCCGAGATTCTCACCTCAAGCAGCTCAGCAAAAGACTCGAATGGAGTCGAATCATCAGCAAGCATACGCACCACCTCGAGGGTGGCACGTTTGCCATCAGCAGGAACATCGGCTCCAGAAGCCTCTACCCAATTACGGGCAGGAGACCCTGGCGCAGTCAGCAGCAACAGCACAGAGTACAGGAGCTCATTGGCAGCAGGCATGACAGGTACATCAGCAGCAGTCAGCTCAAACAGGGGTGCAAATGCCTGTGACTGCAGCGTGAAAAGCTGCTTAATCTCGGAGATCAGCTGCGAAAAAATGTCCGAAGCCGACGACTCACTGC
Source organism: Cymbomonas tetramitiformis (assembly GCA_001247695.2). NCBI lineage: Eukaryota > Viridiplantae > Chlorophyta > Pyramimonadophyceae > Pyramimonadales > Pyramimonadaceae > Cymbomonas > Cymbomonas tetramitiformis. The sequence continues at coordinate 18,842 of LGRX02028447.1, forward strand.
CATGAAATTTTGCCGTCTTGTCTCCCAAAACCTTAGTTGCTGCTGTCTTTGCGCATTGAACATCAAAAGAATCTTTGCGCAACCGCTGCACGAGTGTTGCAGCCGCAGCCGACTCGTCAGCCGAAGCCAAATGCGGCGTCGTGGGGGTAGCCGAGTTTAATGCCCCAACATCATCGAAAATAGTTGATAATTTACGCGCCCTAGCGCGTGTACGTGGTCTGACTGGCGTATCCATTATCAAAATGACGTTGAGATGGGGAGTGTGGGCTAGAGTTGCGGCAGTAGATAGACCAGTGGATGCAGCGGCCAACTCCTGCAGAAGTCTCAGCAATAAAAACAACATCAAACAGGTCATGAGCCGATTGGCTAAAAGTGGTTGCGACCCACAATACGCGGAATGCCCTCTCCACCGGCTAGGTGAAACGTAAAAAGAAGCCATAGCGAGCGACGATACTGCTGCCGAAAAATGTCCCAAACTGATCTCCACCTCAAGGAGAGGCCATGCCGCGGAAAGGTCAACTACTGCCTAAGGGGGCGCCCACCCCATCTCTGTGTCAAAACTTAGCCAATCATGGCAACAGCTAGGCGCTGTGCCATCAGAATTACCGGGAAAGTGGTGACGCGCATAACCTGCGAGAACAGGTGTTCCGCTCGGTGAAAATGAACTGGCTAAGCTCCATAAACAGTCCGGCCGAGTGCTTTTATCATGCATCTCGGAAACCCGGATAATACGAAATAATGAATGACAGTACGGTACTACTGTACTGTCATCCTAGCTACTAGCGGAGTCACGGTTCCGATCAGAGACAGGTCAGGCTAGGGGCTATCAGAGCCCATAATAATAACCCTGAACCTAAAGTCCAGCACTACGTTCGGGCTTCCGGTAGTGTGCTAAGGTGAAGATAATAAAATACTGGGTGTTTTATTATCGCAGAGAACGGCGGAAAGCTGACTGCCTACGTGGCACCTCAAGGCGAGGGGTGACAGAAGAGGATCCACAACTCCCCCCAGTATGGGGTGAAGTTGGGATTCCCATCAATGGGAACCGAAACGGAAGGATTAGGCAGAGGTCGGCGCTCCAGGCCGAGATGGTACCCCAGACCAAAAATCCGTACTTAGGCAATTACGAGGCGGGTCTCGCAACATACGGTTCACGAGGCGGGTCTCGCGAGGTTGTAGAATCGGCACACCAGGCCGAAGCGAGTCAAAGACGTGACGAATGAACCACCACCGAAGTGGTACGGCCCATAACCTGACAAAAGGAGTGATATATATATAAGGTATATATATCGCTGAAACACAGGCGAAACACAGGTGGTGATCCGGTCGGTCTAAAAACTGCATAAGATAAAATACTTGGGTGTTTTATCGAGTGCGGCGCGGAACGGTCGGAGCGGTGGCCGATGACAAAATGACAGGCACTCAGGGCGAGGGGTGAAACAAGGAGAAGCAGGCCCCCATACAGTGGGGGGGAAATCGGCTTCCCCGTGAATAGGCCCGGCGCATTTTTTATAAGCAGCCCAGCAGCGGCCGGCTCGTTTTTTGGGGGGCTCCAATGGCCCCGGGCCGGCCCGGCAGGGTAAGATACACACACTGGCGCTAAGCCACGGTCGGGGCGGGAACACTTTTCAGACCCGCCGAACCGCTGACGCGGCGTCAGGTGGGTCAAAACTGCCGCTAGCGGCCAATCCGCTAGCGCGCTAGCGCGCCAATTTGCAGCCTTGTAACCTCCAGGTCGATACGAGGACCTGGAGGTGAATCACCTCCATCAGATCACCTCCATGTCTCTCCTGAAAGATCCTGACGTCCTGAGGAAGAGGTTGAACTGATCACTGTCACGCGATCGTACTCTCCGGGGATCTGGACCGACCGTTTCAATGATGACACCACGACCAGACTTGGAGATGGAGGTGTTCACCTCCAGAAAAACCTTGAACATCTTATATGATTAATTACTGTCACAGACGAGAGCCTACAGGTGTCACACGCTACAGTCTCAGCGTGTAGCGATAGCGCTAGCGTCTCGCGTCGGTTCCATCAACCGAATGGAAAACCGAATTCAACCGGCCGGAAGCAAACTAAACAGCAAAAACGAAATTATATTTAAACACTTTTCATGCCATTTCATTTCAGTTGCATGGACATGTCTCAATATGTTCGAACGAATCTGAGTTTTCTGTAAAAGGGAATTCAGGTATTTGATATCACGTCCTTTCTGTCTTGTGAAAGCTTTTTTGACGCATTTTACAAACCTGAAAGAACTCTTTCTTCTCAGCAAGCTTTTGTGCTGGAGTTTATAGGCTTATTTAGATTTATCTGGTTGCGCGAGATACATACCTGCATACTCTCAAATCACCTTTACGCCGTGAACGATGAGTGGAAACGGGGTTATGAGGAGCACTCCCATGGTAAAGGAGGTGCGCGTATATTCCTCGTACGGGAGTAGTTTTATACCTCCGACGGATTCAGGCGTTTCCCCTCGTGGTTTGCATACATCAGCTTGTTGTGCATTCTGATTTTTTTTGCTCCTTGAAATATGCGCGACAGACTTACGCCCTCCTTATATACACACACACACATTCTCTCTCTCTCTCTCTATCTATTTATCTACATACCCGACTGCTTGGGGAGTAGTTTTATACCTCCGACGGATTCAGGCGTTTCCCAGCACGTTTTTCACACAATATCTTGCTGTGTATTGTAGTTTTTCATGTTCCATGACATATGTGCGACAGACTACCGCCCTCGTTATATGGATACACACACACATATACATTCTCTCTCTATCTGCATACCCCTGACTGCTTGAAGCCGTTGAGGTGTATGAGAGCAGTATCCACCTCGTGATGAGGCGAAGATTCTTGATAGAGCGCTTGAGAACTACTTCAGCCGACCCGTTGCAGCCATCGGATCTCAAAAATCTGTATGTTCCCGGACCCCACATTATTTATCATCATGTCGAATTCACTCACGGGCACTGGAAATAGCTCTGTATGCTATACCCAGACCCGACTGGAATGCATAGGCTACTCTACTATAATACTACTAGGTTTGTCTTTGGTGCCCGAAAGATAGTTGGGCTGTTTCTCAGTATATGTGTCCCTGTCACTATTTCAATATCTAAAGAAGTGGGCGACATTTGGTTGGCAGTTTTCACTTGTGCTGTGCATGCGGCCGTTTGTCCTGCTGTTTTGTTCTTATTCGACCCTGTGCAGATCCGGGCATTGGCTGTAGCAAGGCATCAAGCTGTTCTGAGCTTCTCGGCTATCATGCCAAGCTATCATCCACGTTTTCAGTACCTCGTTGAAAGACAGTTAAGGCGACACGTCGACTTGCAGAAAATCAACAGGGTGTGCGGCGAACTGGTATCCTTGTTCTGCGCGCTGTTATCGGCTTTCAATGCATCCGAATCAGTGGAACCGTACTGGCGTCAGTCAGGTTTCAGATTTCTTCCATATTCAGAATTCTGGTTTGCGTATTCCTGTGGCCTGCCTATACCGTGACAGGACTCGGACAAAGGCATCTTCGACAAAACGCCTGATCGACCTCAAATTCAAATGAAGACGGACTGTAAAGTCAATAAGCTGGTGAGAAGAAGAAAACGAACAGCATTAAGAATCTATGTTTATTTTCTTGTTCCTGCGGCTCCGCGTGCTTCGAACGGCGTGACTGCGCGTATGAGGCTTCGTCAAGCCGCAGTTACTGCTCTTTGAAAGTTGTCTTGCTCTATAGAGAGTTACGTAGGTCATCGAGGACCACCTTAGAGATCAGGATGTCGACCGTAAGGGCAACCCGCTTTCTCAGGTCATGCCTGTGATATCTGCCTGCTTGTATGAGCTAAGAAAGTGTGAGTCCCAACAACTTGGATCAGGTTGAAGGGGTATTCCGGCCTTTCTTGCACATTGTTTCTTTTTGAAGGGAAAGCGAGCGTTGAAGCATGGCTCTCGTTCTCAGTTTTGGTCGAGGTGATTGATGCGAAAAATAGGGCAGACAAGAAAGTTGGGTTGGCTTTCAAGATAACTGTTGCCGGGTACGCAGGGCCCAGATCCGTACGGGGTAAATCGTACACGTTCACAGTGGATAGACCGTGGGAAACGCCACGTATTCTCCTCATACCGACCTGGACCTGCGTTCATCCAACAGAATTTCCAGAACTTGCTGGACAGATGAATCTTAGATGTTGATTACGTTTTTGCTGATTTCACACAAATCGAGTCGTTACATGAGTAGAAACTGTGTCTCTATTGTTCCAATTTTGATCGACCAAACAATACATTTTCGTCTTAAGTGTCCCGTAAGCCACCTTCTCAAGACGCTTAAGCTATCTGTGAGCTTCGAGACCTTGGTTAGATTCATAATTGAACTTCGAGACCTTGGTTAGAATTATGAGTGAAAGGCATAACGCTATCAATTCGACTTTCATTATCCATTCCTTGCAGAATTTTTACGTTGCATAGGGTGACCGCATGTGTGATCATGTAACCGTGTCACAGCTTCCCATCATTATAGTCGTGCAAGTTCAAGCATTGAGAATGGTCAGAGAAGTTCAAGGAGACAAGAGTTGGAGGGCACAACCTGAGAAAGTTGAACGTGCTTCAAACTGCTTGCCTGTGTGTGATTTTTGTGAAATATCGAAGCACGGAACTGTCAAGGAGGCGCCTTGAAACAAAGGAAGCTGACACCACTGATGGGGTATAGGGTTTGAGGCTCCCGGGCCATATGTACTTTACTGAAAGTTGGGCCAATGGGAAGTCCATGGGAGTGAATTTGGAACGGATGTGTTGGAATTAGGCGGTGTCCTTTTACGGGTTATTTTTGTAAAAAGGTGCATGCAAGGTGGTGGTACCAAAAAATAAATCTTGTAAAAGTTATGGCTGTTTTAATGACTAGGGTTAATTGTAGTATGCGCGTAGGCAAATGCCGTATATGATAGTATGCGCGTAGACAAATGATTTTAATGTAGTATGCGCGTAGGCAAATGATTTTAATGTAGTATGCGCGTAGGCAGATCATTTTTATGGGTGCCGTGTGGAAACCCCACGTATTTTGTGTGTCCACCCCACGCGTGTGTATTTTGTGTGTCCGCCCCACAAGTGGGGTATTGTATTATGTAATACTAGGCCAATAGATCTAAAGATCTCCACTAGGCCTGCGAGCTGCGACCGAACATTTGACGTCATTTTGCGTTCTGACGGCACTGGCATGATACGATAAGTAACCGAGTTTTATTATTCTGACGATTGCAATTCTGCGTGTCTGAACACCGCGTCTGCCAAGACATGCCATAACGTCGGGGTGGCGTCGCGTCGCGGCACACGTGACACGCGAATGCAGTGGCGAACTGGCGAACTGGCGATGTCATCGTTATCGTGTGGCCGTCGTCAGATCGAAATTTCGTTGGTGTCGCCCGTTGGGATTCGAGCTTTGATTAGGTATATAAGTAAGCAAGTATTTATGTAATTTGCCCTGGTCCGTCCTTATAAAGAGCAGGGCTTCGCATCTGTGATCGATCATTTCGAGTTTTTATTTGAAATACCGTTATGCCATGCCATCTCGCTGGTTCATTATTTCTTGAAAATTCTTTGACTTGGCACAAGGAATCACCGCCGAACTCGATCCGCCCCATATTACTGATGCATCTGCACCACCGATTGCAGCATTTATCTTGCTGGGAGGCATATTCCTTACGATCGACGATCAAAGATGAACAATTGGGCGAAGCAGTCAGCTCCATTCGGTTCAGTGCGACTGTGACACTTCTTCGACGGGTTCCTGTCCGAGCGAAGATGATGCACGACCTGTGCACGACGAATGCCGCAGGAGCGAGCAAATCGCCTACGCCGTCCGTTTTCCGATCCGGCGGACGCAGTGTGCTTTCGGAAGCGCCTTTAAGTATGTGAAAACCGCTTAAGGCTTCACTGCACGTATACCCCACACTGTTTGCGAGTAAATTAAATTAGGAAAACATTTTTCAACGTTCGTAACGCACATAGATATCTTATTTAGACTCCTGGGGATTTTTTGAGCTCTTGATTGAGCCGATCCGTGGCCGCATCAGCCCAGTTTGCAGTCGCGACTGCGAGCTAAGCTGATAGGCCCTTATCACTTTCATGCACATCGCATAAAACTCAAACAGCGGAGGGGTTCTCGTGCGTTCTAGCGCACGAGACTTGGCACAAATATTGCTAACAGCAATATTGGTGCACCCTCAAACGCACAACCTCTTATGTAAGCTATGCGCAAAACGCGTGCTGCACATCATGAGGCAGGTGCGGGTTTGGGTTTGCATGCACCCAAACCCAAACATGCCAACCAGCGAAGGGTTTCCGGTGAGTTCCAGCGCACGTAACTTTGCAAAAGTATTACTAAGATATTCGAATTTCACACTTCAGAAATTGTTGCTCGTGGCCATCTTAGACAATTGATTTTCGTTGCATGTTTTGATGTTTGGACGATGTCAAGCTTTCAGAAATTCACAATGTGTATATAGTTGAAGTTTCAATGTGTCACATGTACCAAGGGCGCCAGTTATGCTTTCCCAAGCGAGCATTTCGTTGTGTACGCCGGACTACATGGCATCACCAAAATGCTTGCACCAAAATGCTCGCAAAATGTACGGGTGAAATGATACATTAAAAACAACCAATATAGGCATTCCAGCCAGGTCTGTCGCCCAAATATCGTCGGAACATCGATGTTGGGTTGATATGATCGCATCCACGCTGGTCTAGTCATGATATACCCTCGATGAACAAAGTAGATAAGATAAGGCACCATTTTCACAGATTTTGAAGGTTGAAAATGCGTTTTGAAAATTCCGAGGATAGTAGTCTTAATAAATGCAGCGGGCATGGATATATTACGTGGATATATACCGAACCATCCATGTAATTACTTAATATATGACCCATACTAACTAAATTTCATGGGATACGCATCCGGAATCAATATTATACGGCCAAATAAATTATTTGAAAATTTGTCCTTGTGGGAGTACCAAAAGGCGTTCTTGGTCCTCCCACAAGGACTGCGGGGCAGTAGCCAAACGTGTGCTGACTCATAGTGTTTCATCTGTACATATTTGATATACCTCCAACATATTACACATGTATTGAAATTGTATTGTAAATAGTCTATATGTTTTCAGGGGACCACCAATATAAGCAGCGATCGCTTGCATCCCGATTGAACACGTGTTGCAGAATTCACTCTAATTGCGGACAAACCGCTGACGTATTGATATGCGAATGCACGAGTGAATGTTTCAGTATGTGTCCAATGTATCTGCCATACATGTGTTGCAAACATATTGAATACCCCTCCAATCGTCTTGCCCCTCGTTCAACACATCGGCCCCGCCGGTCGGGCCAAAGCCCCCAAATACCAACTTCTGCGATACGCGTCCAACTGCCGTGAAAACTTGTCACCATAAGGCTAGACCCTTCCTTAGATGATACCATCAAGTGCTAGTAGGCGAGTCTGACATCATTTGAGTGCCCATGCTAGCATGCTCACTTTCACCGTGTCATGGCTGATCGCGTTTCAATACGTGCAGTCAACATGTTGCGGATGTATTGAATTATTTCAATACATTTATCATATTTTCAATATACGTTCAATGTGTATCCAATATATGTTCAACACTGTATTGAACATCTGTAGAAACGTAGGGAGACTCTTGCTGGAGACGTGTTTCCAACTCAGAACCCGGTTCCAATCGAAGGGTAGAAAAATGCGGCGAGTAAGCCAAGTGGCCCTTTACCTCCTCGTTACCCACACAATCGTCGTTTGACTCATCGTAATACCCAGGGGGGTTCTCCGATTCATCGTCCTCACTACTGTCAAAATTGTCATACTGTCGCTGCCCAGAGCCCATACAGCCAGCCGAAGGATGGTGATGTTGATGATAACGAACTTCTGATACCACAGGAGGGGCCGTGGTATCATGTCGCTTGCACTAGTACTACTAGGCAAGGGCCTAGTGGAAGTGATCTGGCTAGAAACTGATTTCGTCGCCAAAACCACCGGCGCATCTCCGACTCCCACGTCGCAAAGTTGCAATGGCGAAGAGCAAAAGTCTCCGGGACCCCGGGTGGCAAAAGCACCACCCTACTGTCGTCTCCCCAGCTACAACAATCTCCAAAATAACCGACGAAGAATCTGCCGAAGTATCCGAGAATTTCGATGCGTTCCGAAAATGCGCCAAGGCTTGGGACATAGAAGCGATAAGATAGAAGGTGCGTGAGCGATTCACAGTGTCCAGCTTCGTAAGCTTGGCATCAATGATCACTAGAAGAGCTGCGAGCTCCTCGCCCGATAAAATCTGTGTCGAATCCATAAAGACAAAAGAAGATGCGCGTATAAAATCAACAAAGAAAAATCGTAGGGCACCACCTCGTCGTAATATCCCAAAGTCGAAATCAACCGCCTCAAGTAAACGCGTAGAATCTGATTAGAGCGCGCCACACAGCGTGGACGCACCCTCTCGAAAGAGATAACGAAAAATAATAATTTTCTACGCTAGAATCCACAACACGCAAGCGTGAGTGAGTCCCATAACCTGCCGAATTTCTAGCAAATAGTGTATACATACCTCGAACCTAAACCCGAACGGTGGCCTCGGTGACAAGTGACACAGCAGGTGACACTCGCCCTGAGCTACTACGGATCTAGGGAAATCTGCCAGGGCCTACACCGGCTACTCCGGGAGGGCTGCCGGCAGATTCCAATACTTTGGAACTGCTCGAAGAAGTGCAGCTCTAAAGCACGCACATTCCTGCTTTGAAACACGAGAGTCGCGATTTCCCGAGCAAGCGATGCCGTGTTGCGCCCGAATTTTAGGCGGTCACGAATGAGTTCTGTGCGCGACAACCGATGCAATGTATGGGTACGGCGGATCGCTTTGTTAAGAAATCTGGTTGCTCCCATGCTACGCTACTATTAAAGTTACTCCCCTTGCTGAAACTCGCGAAATCGCTCGCGAGCCTACTCTTGTCCCTAGATGGCTACTCTCCAAATTCCCAGTCCTACCACAAGGACCACGGCAAGATAATCGCTGCGATGGCCGATTTTGTATATAGTGGGCATATAAGGGCCCTGGGGCACTGTTTGCCTCTCATATGAACTACCTATCACGTGGGTTTGTTCCAAAACTTGGATTTACGAAGATTTCAGAGCGTGTGATCATCAAGGGTTATTTTTTATGAAATCTAGAAATTTTCTGCAGTCCTACCACAAGTAAGGACCTACATTTAAGCCCGGCTATCAGACAGACCATATTATACAGCGTGGCGGCGAGACGCTGCTTGCACGAAATTTTTTATGATAAATTTCAGGCGATAAAATGGATAAAGGGAAGATATTATTGAAATTTAACGCAGGAATTTAGTGTTAAAGCGCGCTTTCACGATATGGGGGGCGAAAGCCGGCATCGAGCGGACTAGCGACCAGTCCGCAACACGAAGCTGCGGAAATGAGCTTGGAGTTGCTCATCAGCACGGCTCAGGCTGCGCTGAGAGCCCAACGGCTTGCACGAAGGCAAGGGGCACCCCTGCCTGAGTGCATCGGTGACGACGAGACCATCGCGCTCACGCCTCAGCAGAACCTGACATACTTGGCTCTGCACGCCACTCGTGCAGTGGCGACGGCAGCAACGGTTTGCTTTCCCGCATTTCAGCGGGCTAGCAAAACCGTGACGGGCTTGGCGACTACATCGACTTTTCCGCCTCCTCCATCCGCGCAAGGCACCGCCCACACGAAGGGGCCTAGCGCAAGAACGCAACGACGCAGCTCGCAGAGGCATAAGGCGAGGGGAAAAGCTGAGGAGCGGAACCATCCGCCAGCAGCTACGGGTTTTTTCACGACCAGCTCCCCTATGCCAACCGTGGTGCCAGGCGGCAAATTCACGTTTGGTAAAGTCTCTGGGCAAGTGCAGCCCACAGACTTCAGTCTGGCTGCGCCGCCATCTGGCAGCGGAGCAGTCAGCGACTTCAGCAGTTTCAGCGACGTCGTGCGGACATCGACAGCAGAGCAACCGCCCTCTCCTGGTGAGAAGCGCAGCGGAAAGCCGCCATCGGTGCCGCCAAGCCCGCCGCGAATCAGCAAAAAGGGGAAAGGCAGCAGAGCAGCCTGGTAGCCATGAGGACGAGGACATTGCCGACCTCGAGTACGAGGACCCTTGGCACGAGGCGGACGGCTTGGACACTGACGTGCACGATTCATGCATTTAGGATCCAACGCTGATGCGTACTTCCCTAGTGTGTTGCACTGAACGCACTGCTTGGCCTTGCTTGTGTTAGTCAAGCGCCATCACAGGTGGCCACTCGCGAGAGCTGAGCAAACGGCCGGACACCGCTTTTCGTCCCCCACACCACGACGCATCCGGGGGGTTTTCAGCGGCGACAGCGGCGCGGATTCTGGAAGTGGCAGTAACAGACCACAATACTCTGTCAGAACATCCTAGAACCTGACTGTAAATTGCCCATTCACAAACAGTGGTAACCCTGGGGCTGACAGTGATTACACGTCAGCTCATTGACCTGCCTGTATCTTTGGATAGGCGCCCTAGTTGAATCTCCGATTGGGAGCGTGTTCGTTGCTGTTCGTGCTCCACTAGTCGGGGGTTCTTGCATCCACCTTTTCTGCTAGGTGGGTGCTAAACTAGGTTTCATCTTTGACCTGCCGGCGTAGGCCCTCATCCTGCAGCCTCCCGTTATGAGGAATGGCTGCAGACTAGATGTTGTTAGCATGGCATTGACCTCCTAGCAGAACCCAAGGGCTAAACTCTCTAGTGCACTGGACTGGGTAATAGCAGTTAGAGCAGAGGGGCAGGCTTGACCGCTGAGCACCTAATAATATCACGTCTCCGGTAGGAGTATGTTACATTTTTTCCCCCCGGCTATCCGCTTCACAATAGGTCCTACGAAAATTTCGAGACCCATGTCGTCAAGTTCTCGAGTAGCTCTTTCGCTATTGTCTGGGTATGAAGCGAAGGGGATGCACCGTGACGGGGGAAGGGCGACTGCGCAACGCTCTCACCCAAAATATTTATGAGAAATTTCAAGCGATATAATGGATAAAGGGAAGATAATTTTGAAATTATTCACGAGAATTTTGTGTTAAAGCGGGCTCTCACGACATGGGGGGGCGAAAGCCGGCATCTTGCGGACCGGCAACGAGTCCGCAGCACGAAGCAGCGGAGATGAGCCTCGAGATACTCATCAGCACAGCTCAGGCTGCGCTGAGAGCGCAAAGGCTAGCACGAAGGCAGGAGGCGGCCCTGCCGGAATGCATCGGTGACGACGAGTCCATCGCGCTTACGCCGCAACAGAGCCTAACGCATCTGGCTCTGCACGCGACTCGAGCAGTTGCAGCAGCGGCAACGGTGTGCCTTCCCGCATTTGAGCGGGCTAGCACGACAGCACCGGGCTTGGCGACTTCATCGACGTTTCCGCCTTCTTCATCCACGCGTGGCACCGCCTCATCGCAGGGGCCAAGCGTCAGGACCCTCAGGAGAACCACGCAGCGACAGAACGCGAAGGAGCGCGCTGAGCGGAGAGATCCGCCAGCGACGACGGGGTTTTTCACGACTCCTTCCGTTTTGCCAACAGTCGTGCCAGGAGCATCTTTCACCTTTGGCAACGCCTCTGGAACAGTGAAGTCCAGAGACTTCGCGCAAACCGCGGCGCCATCCTGTGGTGCAGCGGTTTCGGACTCAACGTTTTCGGACATCGTTCAGCGTGCACCGTCTGGCACACCGCCTTCTCCTGGTGAGAAACGTAGTGGTAAACCGGCATCGGTGCCGCCTAGCCCACCGAGAACGAGCAAAAAGGGGAAAGCAGCTGCGCAGGGGGACTCGCAGGACGAGGACATCGCCGACCTCGAGTACGAGGACCCCTGGCATGAGGCGGACGGCTTGGACGTGGAGGTCTATGACCAGCACGTCTGATAACCGGAACTCCGCCAGCTTCATTTCCCTGGCGCGCCTTCACTCAGCGCGCATTGTGCAGGACCTGCTGGGAGCGAGTCAGCGGCCGACGAGTTTGGCAACCTGGCGGGACAGGCACGACAGAGCCGGCATCCGCTTTTCGTCCCCCACACCACGACGCATCTGGGGGTTTTCAGCGGCGGCAGCGGCGTGGTCATAGACTGGCGCATCTACATTCGACCACAATATCTGCTCAACATCTACCCTCTGCAGATCTTGCTCTCGTTGGAGCACAACTTGTGCTTTTAGAATTGCATGTATCCTAGGATATGCACCCCCACCGGGCCGCATACTGGGAGACCCCATTAGGGGCTCCACTAGTAGACGGCCTCACTTGGCATCGGACAAACGTGCTTGCCTGGTGCCAAATAAACAGTGGGGGCATCTTTAACCGCTTGTCGCCCGTGCCATCTGAACTGCAGCCTCCCGTTATGAGGCAGGGCTGCAGGGAGGGTTTTAACTTTTGCAAGTGATAACTGCCTGGAACACGCTATTCGATGAAATTGACATTAGGGTAGATAATTGACATTAGCTGTTTTTGGCGATATTTAGAAAATATATGTGCTGAAAATGTTGATGTTGAAAATACTTTTGCTCGCAGGCCTCCGCAACGGTAAAATTACAAGACACGTACGAAAATGTTTCCAAGACACGGTGAAGCATGCAATTTATTTTCTGTGCGGTAAATGGTAGCGAGCATGGCATACATACGAAAGAAATGAGCAATTGCCATATCAGATTTCTCTAATAATCGTATTTACATTATGTACATATATTTTGTGCGTCTAAGCCAGCTGATGCTATTCACATTTCAACATCGCTGCCGTCGTCTAGCTAATTTTCCTCGTTTTCGCTATTGTCTTCATCGCCTACTGTTTCTTCCACTTGCCCGTTATCAATTCGTCTTTTCTTGGCTCTTTGCGCCAGCAGTGCGACTATAAGTTGCCCATACTGCTCATATGGGATACAACCTTTTGCTTCGTTAGCTGCGATGTTCCACGCTAGCAATATCTCTGCACTTTTGAAGGGCTCAGTTGACGGCGTATCGGATGCGTTCTCCCAGAAGGCTCCCGCTTTCGCTGCCAACACCTTTCCGAGTCTTCGCTCCTTAGTGTCCGTGTATGTCTTCACTTTCAGGTACTTGTACTTCAACTCCTTCGCGTAGACAATCCGTGCATGCACTCGGACAAGCATCAGGGGGTCTGACCATTCTTTGCCGTTGAGCTTGACACGGAATTGGCATACATCGTTGGCCTTCACGCCCGTGATTTCTCCGAAGCAAACGGCGTAGCTGTTTACGGTCATCTGATCGAACGAAACCTCCCATACCGGGTTGGCCACGTACGCTTCTGCTTTTCTAGCAGCCCGATTCACCGCCTTACGTTTGCCAGTGTACACGGCAATCGGTGCACGTTCTACGCGTTCTTGAATTCGGGTTGGAATTTCTGCTGCTGCTGGCATCTGAGCTTCGGCGAGTCTGAGAGGAGATTCCGGGGCATGCACCAAAGGGGCATTCAAACGTGCGTGCAATTTGCTCGGCAAAACGAACGGGACATTGGGCTCCTCGAAAATGCCCTCCTCGGTCAGCTTTCGTTGCTTCCTCAACAGCTCCGCCCACCACGCCTCGTGGGTAGGTGTAAACGTCGTACTCAAAATGGTCCGCATCCCGTCCACCAGATCCTCGAGCTTCGTAAGCCCTTCTTTGGAGAAGGCTTTCGGTTTGACAAAATCAGGCAGGTTCTCGGGCATACAGTTCAACACCTTGAGGCCCTCCTCTGGTAGCCACTTCTTGTCGGTGGAATACATCTTGTATTGCACGACCACTTCGCCGGCCTCGTTCTTGAACGCTTTGAAGGTCTGCTGCGTGGAGATGCCACAGACGTTCTCGTAGCGACCACCGAACCAGGTCTTCAAATCGTGCACTTTCGCCACCGCGGTCGTGAAGATGCCATCCGAGAAACACTCCTTTGCGATTTCCATCATTTCGTCAAGGGTCATCGCAAGCTTGCGTTTTAAGCGCACAGAAAAACGCGAGAACATCTGGTCGATGTTCTCGTGGGTGTGACCGACGATTAGGAAGTTCACCTTCACCTTCTTGAACGCGCCAGACATAACCAACCAAGAGATATACGCCAAAAGCATAATGCTCTTGTTGGTGCCCACGTTGTCAAGCTGGACGTATAACACTTCCGGCATCGGGTACGGTTCCTCGCCATCCCCTTTACGACGGTGCTCTTGAATTCCAGTGACGTCACGATGCAGCACGTTCAACAGGAAGTTGGCGTCGTCACCGTAATTCGCGTAGTTGAAGTCCATAAACCGGCCAACGTTTTCGATGATGCTACCCATATTGTGCACGTCCAAGAAGTCCTTTCGGTCCAGATATGATGGCATGCGCCTGAAATGCGGCAGGCGCGTCGTCCATTGGGTCATCCCGTCAATGATGACAGAGGAATATTTCCACCACGTCTTGTTTTCCTTGATGCTCTTAGTCATGTTAGATTTTCGGCCGTGTTTGTAGAACTTCTCACGCTCGGCACGCGCTTGGTTAAGGTGCACCTCTCGCATTTTGTCGTATTGACCTGAAAAAAAAACGTTTTAATATACAAACTTCTAAAACAACGTAAAACAAATGCAAATACTGTATTTTTCAGAATTTAGCTTACCGTGCTGGGATTTAGGTGTGCCCTCCTTCAAGAGTTTGATCGAAGCACATACACTGCACTGCGAAAAACGCTTGCACTTCGGAACTTTGAGCCAAGATTTGAACTCGTCTTTTCAGATTTCGTAGAAGTACGGCAAGGAGACTTCCTTGGATTTGCGGTCGTGAATAGATAAAGAATCGAGATAGTCATCCCAAATCTCTTCTCTTGTCTTCCCCGACGGGAGATGCGTCTCAGGTTTATGAGGCTGAGGTTCGCCCTGTTCTTCCGCATATTTATTCACGAAGGCGACGACATTTGATTTTTTGTTGGACAAACGCCGATTTGCCTCACTGCCAGTCAGCCCGTGAATGAAATTCGTTCTTCCAGAGAGAACGCGCTCGCGTACGTCGCAGAAATAGCCTTGGCTTACTTTGTAAACCTTCTGGTAGAAGCCCGAACACACCTGTAAATATACCAGCAAAGTGAATGTTTTCAAAAAGAAGGAAAACCGCTCATTAACCTAATGAGCAGTTTTGGCACACTTTCAGGAATACGAACAAAAAAATATTCTTCAAGGGGATTTGAAACAAAAGAAGGAAAACCGCTCATTAACCTAATGAGCAGTTTTGGCACACTTTCAGAAATACGAACAAAAACAATTCTTCAAAGGTGATTTATAAAAAAGAAAGAAAACCGCTCATTAACCTAATGAGCAGTTTTGGCACACTTTCAGGAATACGGACAAAAAAATATTCTTCAAGGGGGATTTGAAACAAAAGAAGGAAAACCGCTCATTAACCTAATGAGCAGTTTTGGCACACTTTCAGGAATACGGACAAAAGAATATTCTTCAAGGGGAATTTATAAAAAAGAAGGAAAACCGCTCATTAACCTAATGAGCAGTTTTGGCACACTTTCAGGAATACGAACAAAAAAAAATTCTTCAAGGGGATTTTATAAAAAAGAAGGAAAACCGCTCATTAACCTAATGAGCAGTTTTGGCACACTTTCAGGAATAGAACAAAAAAAAATTCTTCAAGGGGATTTTATAAAAAAGAAGGAAAACCGCTCATTAACCTAATGAGCAGTTTTGGCAAACTTACCGGTCTTTCACATATGAAGAACATAAATATGAATCTTGAGTCACAAGTTCTGGTCCCGCTCTTCATAAGATCTCTTATCATCCATTCTTTACGATCTTTTTGAGACAAGTTCCAAAACATTTCGCGTTGAGCAGCTAAAGCTGATGTGTGAAACATTAATGAGCAAAACGATTTGCAATTGCACCGATAAGTTGCAATAGTTTCCATGTCTGATTGTGAAAGGTTTCGTTCTTTGATTGATATTTGACTCTTAACTTTGGGTTTTCTTTTTACTGATGTGTAAACTGCTCGCTCTTTTCCGACCTTAGTTGTTTTCCCATTCAGCACACTTTCACTCTTTTCGTCACCCACGGAATGTGAACTAAAGCTTGCTTCAAGGCTTTGCGTTATCTCATTGAAGTCAACACTTGTTATCTTTCGCGAACTAGACTCTTGCGTGTTTATTGTGTCATTAGAGTCCGATGAGCGCTGAGTCGCGCGAGAGTCGCTAGTCTTTTGCAAGTTTGCAGTCATTGGAGTTTCTGCGCTTTTCGAGTGCATTGGCGTTTCAACGCACGGAAAGCATAATATCTCATCGTCGCAAACTGTTTTGTATAGCGATGAGCGAGGAGCGTTAACTGGCGATGAGCGAAATACGTCTGTTTCTATTTCTATGATATCGTCTTCCTTCTGGGTGTAGTATATTGCAGGCTGTGAAAGGTCAATAACTTCGTCGATAGCTTCGTCAGCTATTCGCCAGAACGGCCCCATCAGAAAAATAGTTCAAAAATCTTATGAAGCCAATTTCCGTGAAATGAAAACGACGACAGTTCATTCCGAGTTTCGTCAGGGGCGACAGCCGATGACTTTGAATTTGAATATTACGGTCGGTCATATTAAATTCATCGGATCGATCGACCAAACTTTGTCCAATAACATCACTCTGTACTCAAGTTCCCGGATCGAGTGCAGATGTCATCAATCGAAATCGAGAACTTGAATGCAGATTCGAGTTCTTTGTCGCGTTCGGCCCGTCCAATAAAATACTTCGATTTGCAATTCTCAGATTTTGATGACGAGAGAACAAAACTTATTGAAACTCAATAAACTCGACCAGTCTTCCTCACAATTCAAAACCTACTTTGCATAACACCGCTTACAGCTCATCGCCCTTTTTGTTTTACTTTTTCGTGAATTAAAATAATGGCAACTTTGGATCAATTTCGCGCATTAATGAGCGCAGGAAGCATAACACAGATACCCGACAAGCAGTGGTCAGTTGAGCGCGTACCTTCTTTAGACGGCCATGTGCTGCGAGTAAAAGTTTTTCTCGCAACAGCCGATGGGGAAACAGTTCACAAAAGTTTGCCTATTTTGCCAGCAAACGCAGATGAGAACCTTCGTATCTCTTTCGCTGGCGCTGCGTCAACCGCCAACGGCAATACCCCGCTGTACGTGCTGGCGGCGTCCGAACGCCCTCATGAGTATAGCGCTGTCCGTCTAGACGCTGAAAATATGCTGATTAGCAGCGTGGCGCCTACTTACACAGTGCGCAAGAACAGGCTGGATGAGCTGGTTACACGCTCAGCGTCCAAAGTTCCTGCTGCTGCTTACAGTTCTTTTCTGAATGAAATGTGGCGAAATTCCGAGAACCCAGACTTCTGGAAGTCTGCTGAGATATCTGGTGAAGAGTACAGTCTCTTGGACGAATCAATCGATACGGAGATGGGTGGCACCGGAGTACTTCCAACCGCGGTAAGTTCAAAGATTTTTAAAAATCCTGTGATATTTTGTTTAATTATTTGTCATTTCTATAATTATTAGTGTGTCTTAAAAAACTTGAACAAAAAGCCTCATTAGCCTAATGAGCAGTTTTGCAAACTTTCTGGTCTTTAGGTTTTTTTACAGTTTGTATGATAACTATTGTCATTATATGACATGTGTGATTGTTTTACCCGAGAAATTCGATGACTGACCCAAACTTGAACAAAAAGCCTCATTAGCCTAATGAGCAGTTTTGCAACCTTTCTGGCCTTTACGATTTTTTTTACAGTTAGTATGATACCTACTGTCATCATATGACATGTGTGACTGTTTTACCCGAGAAATTCGATGACTGACCCAAACTTGAACAAAAAGCCTCATTAGCCTAATGAGCAGTTTTGCAACCTTTCTGGCCTTTACGATTTTTTTTACAGTTAGTATGATACCTACTGTCATCATATGACATGTGTGACTGTTTTACCCGAGAAATTCGATGACTGACCCAAACTTGAACAAAAAGCCTCATTAGCCTAATGAGCAGTTTTGCAACTTTCTGGCCTTTACGATTATTTTTACAGTTAGTATGATACCTACTGTCATCATATGACATGTTTGACTGTTTTACCCGAGAAATTCGATGACTGACCCAAACTTGAACAAAAAGCCTCATTAGCCTAATGAGCAGTTTTGCAACTTTCTGGCCTTTACGATTTTTTTTACAGTTAGTATGATACCTACTGTCATCATATGACATGTTTGACTGTTTTACCCGAGAAATTCGATGACTGACCCAAACTTGAACAAAAAGCCTCATTAGCCTAATGAGCAGTTTTGCAACCTTTCTGGCCTTTACGATTTTTTTTACAGTTAGTATGATACCTACTGTCATCATATGACATGTGTGACTGTTTTAACCGAGAAATTCGATGACTGACCCAAACTTGAACAAAAAGCCTCATTAGCCTAATGAGCAGTTTTGCAACTTTCTGGCCTTTACGATTTTTTTTACAGTTAGTATGATACCTACTGTCATCATATGACATGTGTGACTGTTTTAACCGAGATATTTGATGACTGACCAAAAGGTCTCATTAGCTTAATGAGCAGTTTTTCTTTTTTTTACTTTACTGCAGGATTCTGGCACAACCGACTTTAATTCACCAGTAAAGCTTCCCAATGGC
Source organism: Cymbomonas tetramitiformis (assembly GCA_001247695.2). Classification (NCBI taxonomy): domain Eukaryota; kingdom Viridiplantae; phylum Chlorophyta; class Pyramimonadophyceae; order Pyramimonadales; family Pyramimonadaceae; genus Cymbomonas; species Cymbomonas tetramitiformis. Next base: position 37,500 of record LGRX02028447.1, read on the forward strand.
TGGACCGCATGCTTCACACAATCTGCTGTTCGGAAGGCAAACAAAGATCGTTTCGGGAAGTCCTCGGTGTCAGCACACCAGTGTCTGTGTATAAATTGTGGTAAACAAGGAGAAAAGCGGTGTGGCGGCTGTCACCAAGCAGTATACTGTTCCCATGATTGTGCGAAGCAGCACTGGAAGTCGAGCCATCGACAGGAATGTAGTAAATCAAAACTAAAGAAGTAGGCATACAATTACATTGACAACCGTAATTGATCAAGACCGATGTTAAATAAAATATGTACCATTAGCTTGTAATGTAAAATATGTCTCATTAGCTTAATGAGCAGTTGTGCAAAGTTTCTAACCTTTGTGATTTCCCCTTAACAGTTTTATAATGAATATGAGTGTTGTTTCGAATTGCTCATTAACCTAATGAGGTGTTATCTGTTAGTGACTAACTTTGTACTTTTATATTACAATATAGGTACCGTTGACACCTGCAGCAGAAAGCGATCTGGCTGCTAGTCGTGGTCCGGGCGGCTCATTGTTAGCTTACGGGCCTGGAGAGACAGCGAAGGCGGCCAAAGAACAGAATGCCGAGCAAGCAGCGCAGAACTGGCAGTCCTTGCTCTCTTTGCCGAAACAGCGGCGTTCAGTAGCTCATTCTAATACGATTCGGTATCAGATTGAGTATAACCACCGGTACCCCAGAGTCGTTGACGCCAAAGACGTCAAGGGGTGTACCTTCAACATACCTATCCAGTACATTATACAGGCTGAGGACTACGAGCGCATCAGGGATGAGGACCGTGCGCAAGTCATGAACTTGAAAGAGAGCATGGCTTGGAACCCACACGGTTTTCAGAACACGTCCCTAGTGTACGTTATATGGGCGGAGTCTGGGGAGCACCTCACAACCGCGGAGGACTTTGACCCCAGTAAGGTGTGGGAAGGCGTATATCGTTTCGTGTGCTTCGGGCACCAACATAGCCTCACCGCTCGGCGGGAGCTTCACCAAGAACAACCAGATAACGAAGCTTTTCAGCAGATCGAGTGCAAATTGTATTTTAATCTACAGTCTGACATGGTCCGTTTTTTGGCTGACGAGCAGAACACCGTCGACCAGAACGTGAAGGGCAAGTCGCACCAGCAAATCATAAAATCCATGCGAACGGGCATGCAGGTGATTTCTGAGAAAACAATGTAACTTATCCATCTTTGTCACTTAAAGCTCTTACTTACTTAAAGTAAAAGAATGTTACTAACCGTAATTTCTCGGCAAACCATGCAGGCATCGAAGGGCCCTCTCCACAAACTCTATTGGCATTGTGGCATCACGGAATGGGACGTTCAGGCCCAAGACTGGACGGAGGACGGCCTGGTGAAGCAGTTGGAAAAGCACGATCCCAAGACTTTCAAGCTTCCTGCAAAGAAGAATAGGAAGCATGTCTACGAGAAGCTGTCGAAGGGGGACTGGGCCAATGTGAACGATTGGGAGCTTTTCGGGGGAGGCGTTGACAATGGCAAATGGTTCCCGGTCTGGTACTTTTTGACATCGGCTCAGCAGTTGCAGATTAAGGCGGAGGTGTTGCAAATGAATCACATCTCCTACGCCAACGAATACGCAACGAATTGGTCGATGGCTACAGTGCGTCAGGAGACTTGGGACCAGATTGTTAGAATCATGCATGCGTACGAATTGCGTATTCTGAAGGGGCAGACTAAGACCCCCACCAAGGGGTCGGGTAAGAAACGCAAGACCTGGACTCCGGAGAGTGAGATCGTTGACATGACTACCGAGACGTCTGGGGCGGAGGAGGCGTTGAAGGATGTAGGTGCCGACCTCAAGAAGAAGAAGTCAGGTGGCAAGGCCAGGTCTAGGCGTGTTCCTCGAAGCGCCGGTAACACGTTGAGTGTCGGTCAGCCGGCACAGCCTTTGCAGCAGGCGATCGTGAAGGAGAGCGAGAAGAAGGAGTTGAACATGTCCTTTTTCCAGACGATGCTCGGGTTTCACTCGGACGTGGAGGTTGATTACTTGAACGGCGTTCTGAAGAAAATCCTGACCACTGAGATCACCATCGCAGAGGCGATTGACACCCTGAATAGGTTCAAGGCCCAACGCAACGTTCAGGCCTGGATCGTGTCGCAATCTGGGGTGGAGAATTGGACTGCTTTTGAGAGGAAATACGGTGAGACTTGGGCTTGCCAGGAGTCCATCGAGCGATGCATCAAGGCGGCGAAACAAGGTAAAAGTGGGCGAGGGGGGAGTCAGCTCACGGTTCCCAAGGCCATCGTCCAATTCGTCGCAGACTGCAACACGTGGCTTTCCCGGTGTCAGGCCGGAGAGGGAGACCTCGGGCGGCTGCCCGTCAACTACGTCCCCAATACAGTTAAGGTGTGCGTTCTTTCAACATTCTTTGTTGTAATAGTCGTGCTCCTCAACATGTAGTTGCATGTTTTATTGCGCTAGCAATTTTCATTGGGTCATTCAAATATTAACAAGCGGTTTGTGGTATAATAATAGGTGGCACTTCCCTCCCCCCTTGTGGAGGATGGTAAGGAGGCAGAGTTTGAGAAAGAGTTCGAGTGGAAGACGGTTCAAACCGGCTACATGATCTACAAAGACGAGTTGACGAAACTCGAGAATGTCCCGAAGATGAATTACGTGGGGACAATACTGGACGTTATTTACGACTTCGATACGGAGCTGTCAGAGCACGCGTTATCCGAGCCCGACCTGATCAAGTCCATAGATGCCTTTGCGGCGCTCACCACCTCGCCGGACTGGACAATATTGATATTTTGTGGGTTTGCTCAGCAGACTGGGTTCCTGAAGATCCTGGAGAGCAAATGCAACGGTGGGGCCCAGCGCATATGGTGGCGCAAGGAGAACCAGGATGTAGGTGCCAACAAATCCATCCGGTACAATGTCCTCGAAGCGGCTGTCATCGGGTTCCAAATGGCGGAGCAGGAGTCCGGGGAAAAATCCACTCGCAAAGCATGGATGTGCGACTTCGACTTCTCGACGAAGGATGCGGAGGCGGGCTCGAGGGCGAATGTGTTGGAGGGGTATTCTGTCGTCAAGCAACCCTTCCGAGACGAGGGGAAAGTGGTATGCGCTCACCAGAAGCCCCAGCACCTGCTAATCGAGCTCATCAACTGCCACATGATGGGACCCGCACCTGTCGCCCAGTTAAACAACGATTCGTCACCCAACTGGATCTTGGATGCGGGGGGTGGGGTCGCGACGGCCACAATGGCAGCTCTCCGGTGCGGCTTGAACGCTGTCGCGTTCGACTCCGACCAAGACATGGTGAATGCAGCCAGTCAGCGGATTGGGAACATTAACGACGAGCCTAACGGCGATACGGAATGCATGTCACTCGAGGAAACGGCGAAGCTCAAAGAGGAAGCACGCATAGAGGAGGAAAACCTCAAAAGGGCGAAAGAAATCGCCGACTGCGCTAAGGACATGGAGGAGTCGGCTGATGAGGACGGTGAAGAACCCGCTGAAGATCCACCCGCTGAAACCGGCACGGCTTCTGGGCAACCCGAGGCAGGAGAAGGAGAGGAAGGAGAAGATGGAGATGAAGAGGAAGAATAAGAGGCAGGAGAAGGCGAACCAGGAGACAACGATCCCCCCGCACCTACCGACGACGCACCAGCCGAGTAAATAGTGCACGCCGTGCCAAATGCCTGTCTTGAACCTGGAATGAACGCAGATACCGCGTAGATTGTGGTCGCAGTGCTAACAGCTAGCCCTGAACATTAATAAAACACATGTACAAAATGAAATTAGTCACCGCATCATATTTTGTATCGTGTTTACCACATTGAATGCTTGCATGTGCTTGTGAATGTATTATAAGCACTCATACGTACGTATCCGAGCAGATACCGCGTAGACTGTGGTCGCAGTGCTAACAGCTAGTCCTGAACATTAATAAAACACATGTACAAAATGAAATTAGTCACCGCATCATATTTTGTATCGTGTTTACCACATTGAATGCTTGCATGTGCTTGTGAATTTATTATAAGCACTCATACGTACGTATCTATTAGCCTCACCGGCACCCGCGTTTATACGTGCGTCTCGCGTCTCGTCGGAAAATACGTTATTTTCGTACGCCTTGGAATTATTTAGCTATCTATAATTAAATTGAAAAATGACATTCCATAATGTCGTTTTCATCGAATAGCGTGTTGCGGCGCGCTGGGCGCAACTACGACGCAATCTCCGCCTTCATCGCGTCGCGCAAGCCGCCTACGTGGCGCTTGTCCTTGCAGTCGTGATCTTCACTGCTGCTGGTGGGAGTACTCGCTTAGCGCACGGGGGGTGGAGAGTCATGGCGTGCTTCTTCGCTTCGCACTCGCCGGCAGCCGCAGCGCATTTCAACCGAATTTTGCGATTTTTTCTGCTTTTGTGCGGAATCTTGTGGGTCGCTGGCAAGATGACCGAGTGTGCGCCTACTTATGGTGTCACATCACCCACACGCAGCGCCTGGGGTTCGTCCCCCTGCACTTCTTGGGAGGCTCAGCAATCCTCAAGGCAATGGGAGCCTGGCTGGGTGGCCAATGTCGCGGAGCAGGATGAGGTCTTGCCGTACACCGTGCTGGACGAGCTTCAACCTCTGGGTGACACGACAGTGACCAAGGATGAGGCAGCGTGGCTCGACACTGAGCTCAATGCCACGTTTGGAGGACATCCTGACTTCAAGGAGGAACACTGGGAGGAAATGCGGAATGTTCTTCGCAGGTGCAAGACCACCTTTGCCAACAGCCCTCACGATCTGAAAGGCTACAAGGGCAAAGTGAAGCACAACACGTTCTCCATCCCTTTCGTAGACGAATCCAAGGCCGCCTACCAGAGACCTAGGAAGTACAGTCCGGGCGAGCAGGAAATCATCGATATTCATTGCAAGGAACTTTTGGAGTATGGCTTCATAGAGCCAGCAGCCAAGCATTGCAGGCATGCGAGCAACGTGGTCGTAGCTGGCAAGAAGGATCACGAGACTGGCCTGTGGACTCAGACGAGGTTCTGCGTGGACCTCAGGGGTGTCAATCGACACTCCCTCAAAGACAACACGCTGCCGCACCGACCAGAGGAGCTTTACCAGAAGGTGGCGAAGGCTAAGTTCAAGACCACGCTGGATGCCACCAAAGCTTTCCACCAGATTCCCATGGCTACGGAAGAGGACAGGAGCAAGACGGCGTTTTGGTGGAAGAATCAGTTGTACCAATACACCTCGATGCCTTTTGGTGCAGCTGGAGCTACTTCTGCGTTCGTAAGAATCATGGACTACGAGTTACGGCACTTGCAGCATTGCACAGTGGCGTACGTCGATGACGTAGTGGTCTATACGGATTCCACGCCTGAGCAGCATTTGAAGGACGTTGAGGACGTACTTCGCACCTTGG